>OZ012738.1:470881193-471029784 GCA_963859935.3 Lathyrus sativus
CCTTCCGTCTTCTTGTTACCAAAGTTCTTCCTTCCTCCTCCAGATGAGGATCCCTCTCCCGCTTGGATCTTTCCCAATTTAATCCCATTTTCAACTCGTTTACCAGTGATGATTAAATTTGAAAAGCTACCAGATATATTCCCTATCAACTTCTCGTAGTACACCCCAGGCAATGTAGCTACAAACAGATCAATGAGTTCCCTCTCCACCATGGGAGGTTGAACCCTTGCAGCAAGTTCGCGCCACCTCTTGGTGTACTCTTTAAATCCTTCATTACTTCGTTGCGACAAATACTGCAACTGCACACGGTTAGGCGTCAGATCGCTATTATATTGGTAGTGTCGGACGAAAGCCTCTGCCAAGTCTCTCCAGCTTCTAATATTGACCGGCTCCAAACCCATACACCACTCCAAGGATGGACAAGACAGACTATCCTGAAAGAAGTGCATCAACAACTTCTCATCATCAGAGTATGCAGACATTTTTCTATAGTATGAACAAAGGTGCACCCTGGGACAGGTCGTCTCCTTGTATTTGTCAAAGTCTGGGACCTTGAACTTTGTAGGGATCCTCAGACCCGGGATCAATCCCAAGTTAGACATGTCCAGACCAAGAGAATTCTGATTTTCAAGGTTCCTCATCTTATCTTCTATCAATTTGAACCTTCTGTCTACATCGGACTGCAAACCTGCTCCCAGATCTCCCATGGATAAAATATCATCTTGTTCGTCCTCCTCCCACTGAGGACCAGTATTTCCATGCAGAGTGCACGTTGCCCCTGGAACATGGGCCCCATTTTGATTACCTCCGCCCGAAGGTATAACAACTGTTGGGATGACATTAGCATGAGGAGTGCCATTGTCAGCTAGAGGAGGAACAACATCGGTCCCACCATGCAGAACTCCACTTCCGTCAATCCTAGAAATTAGAGGTTGAACAAGTGTTCTCAGCTATTCCTGAATGTTAGCGACCCCTTGCATCAGGTCCCTGAATTGCGCCATGCGCTCACGAAACTCCTGTAGCTCAAGTTGAATTTGGTCCATGGCCTTTTGTTGATTTCCCCTTGTTGAATAGCGGTGAATTGTGCGGTCTTCAATCCTGAAACAATGCTGAGAAAACAACAGAAATAAATAAGGTAAACGGAACCAGAACACCTGCGATGCAATATTAAAAATGATGCAAGATGCAGACATGTAAATATGGTTCAAGGAAATCTTCCCCTTGATTCTAGTTCCACGGGAACAATAGGAGAATGAAGAGCCAACAGATCCTGGTGATGGTCGGAGTACAAAACAACAAAGTACAAAAGAGAATACAATTGAGTTAACACGACCTTATCCAACAATCCTGGTGATGGTCGGAGTACAAAACAACAAAGTACAAAAGAGAAAATGCATCAAGTACGACAGCGAGTCTAGAATTCCTCCAATAACTCCTTAGTATCATGGTGATCAGGTCTAACAATTAATCATTGGATAAGCAACTCCCTCCTGCTGATGGTAGCTTGCAAGCTTTGAGCATAATCTTTCCAAGCGCCTTCCCCAAATGCATCTTCAAGTTTAGGCCTCTTCAGATCTGCTCTCAACTTATACTCCTCCAACATTGCAAGAGCTTCACGTAGCTTGCGGTTGCTTTCATATCGATGAGAGGATTCACCTGGATCTACCTCATCTTTTACGCGGTGTTGAATCTTCAACTTGACAATCTGTTGACAAAGTCTATCTTCTTTTTCCTTGTTATTAGTCAAGATAACATGCCATTGAACGTTGAACTTTGATATATCCAAATATACTTTCTCTAGCTTCTTCTTCTTCTTATCTTTGAGAACATCACTGACGCTTTTCAAGTCTCGACCCACTCGCTCTCAGGCGCAAATATCTCCTGTTAACTCTCTACCCATCTTGTTCACTATCTCTGTCTGCTTCTTGGATGAGTGGGTGGCCTGATTCTTTTCCCTTCTAAGCTGACTGATTTCCTTCTCCAACTCTTCGTTTGCCTTGCGTAGTTCTTCCTTTTCAGCCCACAGTTGATTGTATTTCTGAATATCAACTATTGTTGGCTTTTCAACTACCAGGGGATACAAAGGTTCTCTGACCGGAAAGGGTAGCAACATTCTCTCAACTCTTTCCTAGATCCATTCCATGTATGGCCCATAAGCTCTGCAATCACTCCTGCCCAATGAAGATTTTCCTTTACGGTGATACTTACCCCAAGCCTTTTCCAATTTGATTAAGGTCTTGTTGTCAATTAAACTGGTGAAATACAAAGATTCCTGTATTTCTTCTTCCTTCGAAGGTTATCTTAGAGCGTAACCAAACTGTCTGACTGCCAGAGCAGGGTTATAATTAATGTCTCCCTTTCTCCCAATCAATGGAACATTGGGGAAATTACCACAGCTGCAAACAATCTCCTCACCCAAGAGGTCTCTATGAAACCATATAACATTCTCAGAAGTTAAACCCATGAGCTTTTCTGACAAATCAGCAGTGTCAGAGATGTCAACAAAAGGACCAGACTTGGGCAGATGCGAAATAAACCATCTGTACAGGAGAGGTACACAGTAGGAGACACTCTTCCCTCTTCCGTTCTCATTCTTATAGTGGACAAAATGATAAACATCTCCTAAGAGTGTTGGCACAGGATTCTTGGAGGCGAAGATATGAAAGGCATCCAAGTCAACATGATCCGGGATGTTGGGAAACAATATTATGCGATAGATACAAAGAGCCAAGATAACATTGAAGACTATCCAACATCCTTCTTTTGCAAAATGCTGAGCTTTGCTCACCAAGAAAGGTAATGGGAATCCAGGTACTCCATTCCTCCAACTCATCTTTCCATCTAGTTCAGAAACATCCAATTGAAGAGAATTTTCTAGCTTTGTCAAGTTGGGGCTCTGTTTCAGAATGGTAGAAAGGAATTTGTTCCAGAACTGGGACTCCTAGCAACATGGGAAATTCTTCCAAAGTAGGCATCAATACCTATCCCGGGAAGGTGAAACATCGCAGATGAGGATCATATAACTGAAGCAATGTATGAAGACCTCCTAACTCAAACAATGAAGCTTTTCAGACATAACTCAGAATCTTCCCATAGTCTTTCTTGAAATCCTCCATCACACTGTGATCAGCTATAGATATCAGACTGAGCAAGGACCCTATATCTGGTGTTAGAAATTTGTACACCACTGTTCTCTTCAAGCTGGGCTTCATGCTGACAGTGGATTATATTACTAGAATCAAGAAGAAAATATGCACCTGAAACACAAATACATGTCAATGTTAAAATGCAAATGACTATGCAAATGCAACAGGGGATCAAGATTGCTGTGCTGCTGATTGAGACAAACCAGCGCTTCGCTTTGGTGAGAAAATAACACAGCACTGATATAAGGAACCCCACTATATCAAGGACCAAAAGTCCACACTGACGAGAAAACTGGGTAGGTTGAAGGTCAAAGTTTCCTGCATATCCTTCCCCACTCATAGGTATGAACCTATCTCTAACAAGGTCTGGCATCCTATGCGGTCGTTAGCGTCACAGACTTTCGAGAAACGATGATACGTTCATCATTTCCAGTTTGGCATCATAGTCAAACGAAGCGGCCTCACTTAGTTGACTCCCAAATGAACGGTCCCTAGAGTCGACAATCCTCAGATCCAACATCCTTTCAATTGTCCGAAACAGACTGGAAAGGTAGTCATCAAAGAGAATCTCGTCTGAGCGCGAATTTCGTGAGGACTACTGCATGCCAAACATACAGGTCCATCACTACTTTCCACTTCTAATGCTATGTGTGTACTCATGCCTGGGTTTTGGCTTATCACTCAATGGAACAATCCCACCCAATAGCACAACAATATGATAATGATATAAATGCTGAAAGTAAAATGCAAAACGCAATAAAGTACAAATGCAACACATATACATACATACACACACCCAAAGACAAAACACACAAGCTCTAGGAATGACTCGCATAGGGGACGGGAAGTCTCCCCAGCAGAGTCGCCAGCTGTCGCATCGCTGCGAAGAAGAGGTCGACAAAGACTAAAGAGTCGCCACCGTTCGTTATTTATCCCAAAAAGAGGGAAAGGAAACAATCAGAGAAAAACTATGGAAAGGGAAAAGACAGGTCATCGCAACCAAATCTCGGGTTTGGGAGTCGGTTACGCAAGGGGAAGGTATGAGCACCCCTCACGTCCGTTGTACTCAACGGGATCCACGCTTATTGTCTAATCTATGGGTGTTAATCTATCAAAAGGATGGCTCACGGGGACAAAAGAAAAGAAAAGAGACTCGATAGAGCATTGCCGCTCTATGCCTACGTATTCCCCCGTGCAATGGGAAAGTCATAGTCAACTTAGTTCGGAAAACTACGAGTGAAAGGGGGGAAGGCTGCTCGCTAAGACATCATCGTCTTGTGCCTACGTATCCTCATCTAGTATGAGAAATCATAGAAAACATAGTTCAAGATGACATGACCACAGGTTGGTTCAAGTGTTTTAATTGAGTAGGGTTAAACCTTCGTTCTAGCAGTTAGGCGTATTGCTGCTCGACCATTGGAGACTTAGGCGTGACCTGTTTGCGGTAGAACCAAGACTTAACACACTCTTTCTGAAAATGATTTTTAAACAATCCTGAGGGATAAAAAGGTTTGATGTTTTGTTTTGTGTTTTTTATGAAGAAATGAATTGAGTTAAGTTTGTAACTCATGTTGCACTAAAGACTATGACTTGAGAGCGAATGCGTCGCATATCGCCCAAAGGGCATACGCTAAACACTCTAGACAGATTGAGAGGAGGCCCCCCAACTATCATTCCTCAAGTACTTAAGGCTCGTAGCGTACAACATTTATCATCCTTTATTAAGTATCTTAAGAGATTAGGAGATGAGAAGAGAAGACACAAACTCTAAGGGAAAATTAAACAACCTTAATGTTATCATGCAATGTGCTCCTAAAGTTGAGATCAAGAGGGAAGAAACTATCCTAGTGTTATAATGCAAAGGATTGAACACCTAATGTCTCTCCTACTCCTATCTTAAACAGAGGGACTAGGAATCCTAAGGGATCATGGCAAAAGACCAAGTAAACAACAGATAATCCAATCACATATGAAATGAAGAATGAGAAGAAGTTGACTTAAACAAGTCCATGCAAATGCAAACATGATATGCAAAGGTGCAAAGATGAGATATGAGAAACAAATTATGCAACAAAGACAAAAAACACAGACAAGTTAACTTAAACGAGTTAAGAAGAGTGAGATGAAATGGGAGAAGTGACAACTCCTACAACCATTCAAACATCAATCACTTACACCAAGGCTAAGCAAAAGGCCATGATCAAAGAAAAAATGGGAGAAAGAAACTTGGGCAGCAAGCACATGAAAATTATCTCAACCAAACATTTCAAATTGATCATGTAAAAGAAAGGAGCAAACAAGTGCTAAAAGAGATACATCATTCAAGGTAAACTCAGAGCATAAACATGAAAACCAAATCACCTTGAATAATGATCAAAGCACATGGGATAGAAGTGTATCCAAAAGAAACAAACTCAAATCAAGATGGGAAGCAAAGCACAAACAAGAATCAAGTCATGGAAAGTGAAAGAAACAAGATTCAATCACCAATTCAACACTTAAAAAACAAGTGGAAATGCCTAACTTCTAAGTGACTTGTGAAACAATTTACACAAGTGTATGACCTAAAAATCAAGATCCAACACCTTAATCATGTCATAACCAAACATCAAGACTCATAGGGTGCATATGGGATCCATAAAAGTCATTTCCCAAAGGAATTAGGTCAAACTAGTTTGTATGAACCTCTTCTAAGATGACTTGACTTGCAAGCTTCATCAAAAATAGGAGAATGGTTCAATAAAATCCAAATAAAAATAAAAAAGTAGCCAAGTCAAATGACAAACAGAAAATAAAGTTTCAAAGTCATATCCATCTCAAGGCATCACCAAACAATTCAATTGTTAAGGGTGTTCCACCTTATCGAGCATTAATTAAGGGGCATTAAAAATCAACTCAAAGTCAAATGAAAAATGATCAATGGCCATTAAAAATCACCCTCAAAGATGCCTAACTCCCTCACCTAAGTAAGGGAGAAGTCATGATCATAGGGGATAAGGATTTGAAGTCCAAACAATCATGATCACATAGGGTAAACACCATAAAACTCATTTAATTGTAAATTCCAAATAAAATACAAAAATAAAATAAAAACAGAAATAAAAATTATGGAAAATTAAAAAACATTCCAAAGTGTAAGAAAATATTTTTTATGGAATTTTTAGACAATTGAAGCTATTTTAAATAATTAAAAAGAAAACAGAAATAAAAAATAAAATAAAATGAAATGGAATTGCAAAGGGGGTGTAGAAGCAAAAACCAAATGCACTGAATTGCTTTGTAAATCTCGCTGGGCTCAAAATGAGGAGGGTGTGAAAAGCAATCTGAGCCCACTGATCCAAGCCATTTCACAAAAATGAAACGCTGCGTTTCATTAATCCTTGCTGGATTTCAACGCACGAGTGGCCTGGTCAAACCAATGGAAACCAAACAAGTCATGGGTCAAACATTCAAAACCTGGACAACTTAGCATTGGCCTAAAAATAGACCAAACGTCGGAGCTAGGGCTCCGGTCGTCTTCTCTGGCCAGCTCGCCGGAGATCAGAGGCCAAATCTCAATAAAAATGTCGAAATCTTATACCATTTGAAAGCTCTCATCACAAGGATCATGAATCCACCATTTATTTTTCAAAAAGGTTCCTAAATAAGGAGAATCAAAAGCTTTAATTTCATGGTGCACATTCTGAAATTCCAACATACAAGCAAATCAATGATCCAAACATTGCCTACCATAGGTAGGGCTTTAGATGCAACCCAACATGATCTTATTTGGTCCTAGAATGAGAGAAACAATTGGAAGAAATTTACCAAACGGAGTAGTTCCGTTGACTCTTCTAATGCTTGCAAACTTCAATTTCCAGCTTCCAAATCCTTCATTGAGCTTTGAGAGAAATGATCTAAGCACTAGTTTGAAGAATTATCCAAGGAAAAATGAGATTCGAAGAAATGAAGATTTGAAGAATTTTGAGCTCTCTCTCTCTTCTCTCCAACAGCAATCACCACCTCTGAGCATTAGGGCAAACTTTAGAGCTTATATATGATGGGTTTTCAGCAACCATGCAGGTCCGTGTTGCCTGTATCATGTGATTTCAAACTTTGGCCAAAAAATTCCATTTTACTACACACTCGGGTCAGGCATGTTTTTCACTCATTTTGGGTCAGCAAATGGCAATATGTAGTGTGTGGAAAGGAGTGGAATGGTTTGTGGTCATGGAGAATGAATTAGTGTAAAGTTTTATGTCATGACTTTTTAGATGATTTTGAGAGAAAAGTGGCACATAATGACTTAAACATGTTTGTCCAAATGTGGTAAACTTCTTTATGATCATGTATTGGTGTGGAAAAGTTCAAAAGTGAGATCAAAAGGTAACTTGCAATATAAGATATTCAATCCATGACCAAAAGTAAAATTTTCACCTTAAAATGATCCACATGATTACATAATGCATCAAAATCCATGAATTTAGAGTCCATTGTGAAGTTTATACCCTTAGGCACAAGTTTCATGTTGGTCAAAATTGGATTTGAGGCCTTAAAGTTCATGAAAATGACCATTGAAAAGAATGACCCATAATGAAGTTTCCAAAAATACCCTTGCTTTGTGAAGACCATAAATTGAGATGTACACATGATAAAAAGGACTTCTAGGACTTCTTGGGAAGCTAATATCATGAGGAAAAGCTTTCATGTTCACTTGAAGTTGAAAAGAAACTTAATTCTAGGTTAAAAATGCCTTGGAATTGAGTTGACTTTAAGTTGACCCAAAATATCTTCATCTGAGGACCCTAACTTGTTGGTATCATAACTTGTTATGTAAAAAATCAATGGATGGGTTCTAGTACTCAAAAGAAATCTAAGAACATGTCCTACAAGTCTCATGTTTTCATGAAAAAGAGATTGAGCTTGCATCATAGGATAAATTGTCCTTGAAGTTAGGCACAAAAGAAGGGGATTTTACACTGAAAACCTCTGAAACCCTAATTTAGTAACTTCTTGAACCTTTGATTCCTCTTAATTTGATCTTAACATGACATCCCAAATGCTTTGATATGACTGCCCATGACTCAAGTGACTTAGAATCAAGTCTTGAACCTTCTCAAGTTCCCAGTTGACCTTGGGTTGACCAGATGAAACCCTAATTTTCTGTCCTTTGATTGTATCCTTTTGCAGATGAATTGAATGGCTAGACAAGCTCCACAATAACCTCTAAGGTACTTAATGAGCTTCTAAACCATGCCTCAACCAAAACAAGACCTCATGAACCCTTAATGATCCTCTGATGATCCCCAAGATAGGAGATAACATCCACACACCAATCTCTCCTTTCAAAGTGCTTTGAACCTTCCATGGTGATGAAAAACACTTGATGGCTTGAAAAAATACATTTTCTTGAGTTTGAAAGCAAATAGACTCTCCTCTTGAATGGCATAATACACCTCTTGATCCCCTGTTAAGAATAATGCTATGAAAATGCAAATGCTAAAATGAAATGAAACAGTAAGCCATGTACAAGAAAAGGTTGGTTAAATTTTGGGGTACAACACATAACACTATTGAAAAAAAAGTTTATGGATGGAGTGACAAATAATTACGGTTGCGGAAACCAGAGAAAGTCGAGAACCGTCGATTACCTTTTGAATCAAAGTAGCGCCGAGTATTTCGACTACTGGGGGGAGGGAAGCTTCGCATCCTCACCACTTCTTTCTGGTGACTAGCTTATCAAGTGGGTGGCTTGGTAAACAAGAAACCTTCAGCATTGGTAAAATCCCTATCAATAATAGGCCAGAATGGTGCGGAAGGAGGCCCCCTAATTCAATGGAAATGAGGGAATCGTTGTTTCACAACCGCTCCTCTACAACTAACTACGTTTCACCCAACATGATCACGAATGAAGATAGAGAATTGCGTAGATAGAATGACAAAACCAACCCACTTGTCCTGATCGGAATGATTTAAGAAATAAAGAGAATGGCGTCCCCTTTCGCCCAGGGGGCATCGTCAGAGAACTATGTCGGGGACAGGGGGTGAGAACCTTTCGTTGGTTACGCCCTTTAAGTGTTGGTTCTTTTTTAGATATGGAGAAAGATCTAGAAATATATATTGAGAAATGGATATTATTGATCTAATTTCAAGATCTATGAATAAGAGAGATCCCTAACCATTTGATAAAAGAGATGAATAGATAGGGCGGAGCCGGCTGAAGGAAGGGCGCTTATGCGCCCTTGCAATCTTTCTAAAGCAAGGGCTTCTTTTAATATCCCAACCATCGAGAAAGTAGGGACTTCAAAGCTAGCTTTTAGTTTAGGGGTGCGCATGGAACCTTATACAAAAGGCTAGAATGCAATGGCTTTCTCTGATGGGGGCTCGCTTCAAAACGGGGAGCTTGTTGTCTACTAAACGAGCATTCACTACCCTCTCGGCCCCTATCTTTAATCTTAAGTCAAGTGAAGTCAAATTAATAAAGTGAACCACCCAACCCCTTTGTTTGAAGCTTTGCTTCCCCTAATTCCAAAAAACAAGAAATAGACTTTCTACTACTATAATTATAGTATAGGAAAAAGCTTCTCTTTGATAGCGGGGGTCATAGGGGGTTCAGAAAGAATTTGATCATAGATAGAGACTAAAACTAGTGACGGGGTAGGCCCAGATGTAGCCAAGTGGATAAAGGCAGTGGATTGTGAATCCATCATGTGTGGGTTCAATCCCCGTTGTTCACCCATCAATATGGAGCGGGTGCAACAGGCAAAATACCCGAGACTAGATTCGGGCTTTGGATGACCTCCAGAGGGCTCTGCTCCTTGAGTGACAAGAATCTTACTAAGAATTATGAAATTCTGGTATGCAGATCTCAGATGTCCTAAGAGATGTTGAGAACATTGATCTCTGCTAAAAACAGAACAAGGACAGAACACGAGCATTTTGATTTACTTTAAGAAATAACAGTGCCATGACAGATGTTGTAACATCTGCAGACTGACAGAACAATTTGTCCAACAATTTAAAATGTGCATAATTTTAAATGCAGAAATATAAATAACACAATGAATTGTTAACCCAGTTCGGTGCAACATCACCTACATCTGAGGGCTACCAAGCCAGGAAGGAAATCCACTATCAGTAGTATCACTTCAGAGCTAAACTCCCCCGTTTACAACCCCTCACTTAATCCCTACTAGTGCAACTTCTACCTAGGACACTCCTAGATATGAGACACCTCTCACTCCCCCTCAATCACAACAGTGATAACAAAAAATGAATAAGCTTTAGAAGACACTCTTCAAAGTACAACTTGATCTTGCTTAACAACTTCAATCTAGAACAATATACAACCTAAATATGTCTACCACAATACACCAAAAGATACAAAGGGTTACTTACAAAGTCACACACAGGAGACTCTCAAAACCCTAAGCCCTTATTTTGCACCCAAGATCTTCTTGTTATGAATGTTTATCTTCTTTAGGTCTAGCAAGTCCTTAGTTATAGACTCTTCTAGTATGGGCTTGAATTTTAGCAAAAACTACCTCAGATTTGATAAAATCAAATCAAATGATTCTTCAAATATTTTCATAACATGATTCTTCAAATATTTTCATAATTAACACCAATTCAGATTTGATTAAATCAAATCAAATCAAACTCCAAATCTTCTTGTTGCGGTGAAATTTGGATGTCAAGCTATTGATTAACTTGAATCTTAATTCATTTACAACCGGTCTTTGATTTATCCGAAGGAAAGGTTAAAGAAAGGAAAAACCTAAAGGGGAGAGATCTAAGGTTCGGGGGTTAGTTAAGATTAGGGAAGGTATTAGCACCCTAAACTTCCGTAGTACTCTACGGGAACCTTTTGTTTATTTTTTTTATTTATTTCATTAATTATTTTGCTTTAGGGTATATACAAAGGATTGAAAATTAAAAAAGACCTAGGGGTTAATTCTAAGTTTACTCGGCAAGACATCGCATCTTGTGCCTACATATCCTTACGGGAATGGAATCAGAGTAACTGTAGTTCCTCTAAAGGGTTTGAGGAATTATTGACTGTGAGTCAAAGTTCCAAAGGGAAATAAGCGTTCATATGGAAACGCTTACTTGGAGTGCGAAGACTCCTATCTACGTTAAAAGTTAAATTGAAAAGGATGAAGGTATGTCCACGACGGGATGCCTAAAAAAGTGAGTACATGGACTCAAATCCTAAGGCTAGGGTGAGGGTAAAGGCATTGACACGGGGGTCAAGCATGTGAACCTTTCCTTTGGAGGGAAATATCGGTAATGGAGAATAGCGAATGGAAAAGCGATGATGTGATTGATAAGCACGAGGTAATGAAATGTAGGTAATGTGTACGAAGAAAAGTGATTAGAGATTAAATGGTGAAATTATTGATTTGAAAATTAGGAGTTTAATTATTTTTGTGATTTTTGAGACTATTAAAAAAAGTATTAAACTAAGCCCTAATCTATATTTTTTTTATTTTATAATTTGTTGTGAGTTATGTAACTAAAGAAAAGTTGAAAAAAATTAGAGTGGAATTAAGTGAAAGGAGCTAGACTAATTTATTTTTAAATTGATAAAAAGTTATTTTTTGTGATTTTTTAAGAAAATAAATTTTAGTTTTAAGAGAAAAAAACTAACCTAATTCTATGATCCCAAAGATTAAGATCGGGGGAGATTATGCTAATATTATCTGCACTGAAATACCTTAACGATTACGGTCGATGGCGATCATGAATGATCGGCTTACAAGGTATGAAAATGGCTTGATTAAATCAAGAATTAGTTTTAAAACAATTTAAGTATGAACAAAAATAAAATATATACACAATATTAACATCATACATCAAATAACTCAAAATAAGTTGAAATGAAAAGTGCACGGATTAAAATCAAGAGGCAAATACGCAATTCCAAGTCGCGTATGCGAAGACGTGCAAAGACCATCACAAGAAATTAGATCCAATAATAACGATAGCGACGTTGAATTATTAAAAATAATATGAATTAAAATAGAAAATCGCTACCGCGTTAGCGGTCATCGCAAGTCAGATCAAGAAACAAAGAGATAATAAAATTAGATAAAATCATAATTTGCGAATCAAAACGCGGGTAAGCGCAAAAAATGGATTATTGCTTTGCTAAACCATCGGACGCGTATAAAATTGAAACACAACAATAGATCCGCACATAAACCAATAGAGTATACTACTAACTTGCTACACTCAACGTGATCATCGCAATAGAAATCAAAATTTATGCGGATCTAAATTTATGAAAAAAAAGAAGAAAGAAAAATAATAATAATAATAATAATTTTAAGTATTAAAAAAATAACAATGTTGCTAACACAAAAAAAAAAAATGCGATCATCGCAACCGGATCAAATTAACGTAAATGTCACGCATCGTGCACATAAACATGTGAATAGCGTATCGACATAATTCGATCCGAATAATATAATCAAAACCAAAATAAAATAGTGACTCAATATATATATATATATATATATATATATATATATATATATATATATATATATATATATATATATATATATATATATATATATATATAATTAATTAATTAATTAATTAACCTTATATACATTGAACACAGTAAGACATATATATTAGTATCTAAAGGAATGTTGAAAACAAGACATTTCCAAAAAAATTACATGCACAGTAGCCTCTATTCCTAATTGAACGACGACATATATATGTTTTTCAGCAACAATCCGGTAGACATGTATATGTTAGAAACGCATGAGATGGCAGCCACAGGTCTTTATATATATACATATATTAATGAACAATGATAACATGTAATGGCGAATCACTATATGTGCTTATGTCAATATCAATTGAAAAAAATAGACAGGAATTCCAAAAAAATTCTACGCACTTATTAAAACAGTGTCGGCGGATATGTGTTAGAAAACAGTTGCCGTATCACCAATGATGCACAACTTTTTTAATATTTTTCTTTCGGCTCCCTTTTCAAAAATGTGACATAGATATATATAGGGGTCAAATTAGGGTTAACTATCAATTGTCAATAATATCCCTAAAGCCCATTTTAAAGCCCAAATTAAATAATTAGTTAAACTAAATAAAATTTAAATAACTTAAAATAAACTTTAAATTCTATTTATTTATACTAAACATTAAAAATATTATAAAAGAACAAAATCTTTTTAATTTTATGATTTTTTGGATGTTTTTATGAATAAGATGGAAAAAGTGAAAAAATAATATTTTTTAAAAATGATTTAATTAAAATACGAAAATAATAATTAAATAATAATAAAAAACTATTTTTGTTATTTTTTAATGAGAGATAGAAACATTTAGAGTAAAAGTAATAAAAAACAAAAAGTGACTAAGGTGAGATTCGAACTCTCAACCTCTCACACTCACAACTCCTTACACATGTCCTCTAGCCAATTGTGCCATTTTTACTTTTTTAGAAAAAAAATGCATGCCATATGATATTTACCTGCAAAAAGTCAAACAACTACACAAATTTGTTAGTAATTGATTAAATGCAATGAAATGCGACGACAAATCTTAGGGCAAAATTTGGGGTATTACAGTTGCCCCTATTTAAATAACTTCACCGGGTGATTTGAGCAACGGAGACTCGAGAAATCATGGTGGAGGGATTTAAATACAGATAACCGAAAATTTTGCCTTTAGACGCGGTGCTATGCAATGATATGGACAAAACAAAACGAACTATAATGCTAAATATAATATGAATCTGATATGATGCGTATGATGAAAATGACAAATGCACGGATACAGACGAAACAACGTCACAGGGGACGACCCACCGAGGAATTGCACTAGGGAAGAAGACATGTCATATCTGGAAGAACGTCGGGTAGACACGACACAGAATTGTTGATAGGTGCCAAGTAAATTAGAAATTGTCCGCAAGGTAAGACGCGAGTAAAACACGAGCTCAGGAGAAAAACGCAAATGGGGATAAAACACACATGATGCCAAGTAAATAAATTTTGCCCACAAGGTAAGACACGAGTAAAACACGACCTCAGGGAGAAAAAAAAAGCAAATGGGGGTAAAACACCATGATGTTAGGTAAACCCAGGAATATCTGGTAAACGGGGAATAAAACACCCGGGATAAAGGTACATGGGGGATAAAACACCCAAGGATAGAAGGTAAGTGGGGAGTAAAGCACCCAAGATAGACATGTAAATGGGGAGTAAAGCACCCAGGATAAAAATGTAAATGGGGAGTAAAGCACCCAAGATAAAAATGTAAATGGGGAGTAAAGCACCCAAGATAGAAATGTAAATGGGGAGTAAAGCACCCAAGATAAAAATGTAAATGGGGAGTAAAGCACCCAAGATAGAAATGTAAATGGGGAGTAAAGCACCCAAGCTAGAAATGTAAATGGGGAGTAAAGCACCCAAGATAGAGAGGTAAATGGGGAATAAAGCACCCAAGATAGAAATGTAAATGGGGAGTAAAGCACCCAAGATAGAAATGTAAATGGGGAATAAAGCACCCAAGATATGCACATGTATAGGAATTATGCTATGACATATGATCAAATGCAAATGCAGACATCGACGACAAGGCTCGACTCTTTCGGTGAGATGACAAAACTGGAGGACTGATTCCTCAACACGGAGATCACTGTCATTCTGTTAAACTGTGTCAAGTTGATAGTCACTGTAGGAATGATGAATAACTGCTTAGGGATTATGCAAGTAAACTGCCCCAGGTCAAATGAACTGATAATTGCTTCAGCTGTGGAATCGACTGTTTTGCTGTATCCTCGAAGGGCTTGCCCCAGTCTGAGTCTTGAACAATTCTCTGGATAAACCAAATCTGAGAAGATATTGCCTTGAACAAATCTTGAACTGATTCTTTGACAGGATGTAAAAGGAACTTGCCCCTGATAAGATCACTTGACCAAGTTTCTCATTGTTTGTAAATTCCTTAGAGGAAAGCCAGTTTGCAAACAAAAATATTCATACAAACATGGTAATGCAAAGTTCATGCGATTTTTGAAAAAATATTTTTGAAAGATGGAAAATACATGAGTCGTTAGTCAGAACAAGGCGGTTCAAGACACTCAAAGTTTAAAATAAAAGTGTATTGCCAAAATAAATGATTCGGAAGGATCTTTTGGAGTCAGGTTACGCAACCTTGTTGTAGTATACTTTCAAAATAACCCTGTTTCAGTTAGGTCTTTTGAGGGTTGTAACGTGGCCTGGTTCATGGTTTATGAAACAAAAGATAAAGGCTCAAAATTTATTTGTACCCACCCAATCTACGTGATGATCTTCAGTCCTATGCTCAGTTAACTCATACTATGCATTCAGGTTCCCATAAGTTAGGGATTTCATTTATCGTAGCAGTGATGATTCAGAAGTCAAAGGGACCTATGAAAAGGCAGCCACTACTCCCCTATAACATTTGATTGTTTTGACATTGAGGATTTTCAAGATAAGGATTTAAAAATCTCTTTGTATTATCCCTAAATTTTGCCTGAACTGTTTATTTTAGAGTTTACAGTCAGCGGGATGCCCCAGTTTTGCCTAAGTCTCCTTCATAGGTTTTGACTTAGCGGGCTTCTTTTGCTTTTTTTATATTATTTTTTTGTGTGAAGGAAAGTGACTGTTTGATTTTAATGATTACGGTGAACCATCATCGACCTTTTGATTAGAAAACATCTTCGACACTTGTTTGACGTGTGCGAAGGAAAATTTGTTAATGAAAGGTGTATCGTATGAACACACAACCAAGTTAACTGAGAACTACCCATCCCCAGGTTAAAATTGTGGGTTTTTTGTAACGAAAGAAACTCCAACTACTAGGCTCGAAGGGGGTAACGAGGGATTAACTTCCTTATTTCTCCAGTGTTTGGGAATTGAAACAATGCCTTACATCGTCAACAAGGTTTGATTGAAAGCATACTGACAACAATTATGGGTATAACGTTTTCATCATCCTCCCTCCAATCTTAGCATATCAAAATTTTGGACAAGAAGTAAACATTTGAAAAATAAAGCATAAAGATGCAAATAAATGGACGGAAATGAATTGAATCAAAAGTCGCAATGCTTATTTCATTAATGAAAGTACAAACATAATTGAAAGCAAACAACTTAAACAAAATAAGGAAAATGCAAACAACGAGAAAAAAAAAGGCCCAATGACAAAGCTTCAATTCTGATGTGTTGGCAAGGGATCTGTCTGGACGCTCGGACGACTATCCGTAAAATCAAGTATTCCGGCTCTAATCAGTTCACGCACCCTAGCTTTCAATGCAAAACAATGCTCCAAGTCGTGGCCTAAGGCACCCTCATGAAAAGCACACTTTAGATCAGCCCTAAATCCAACTGGAGGATTAAGAGGAGGTGGTAAAGCCTTTGTAGTGATCAGCCCTTGTCGAACTAAGTTAGGATACAGCTCTGTGTAAGTCATGGGAATAGGATCAAAGTGATCCTTGTTCCGATTCTGGTCTTGTCTGATAACTGGGCGTTGAGGAGTCTGAGCTGGCTGTGGAGCACTAACAGGTTGAGATCCCTGGCGAGGCTTCCTTGATTCAGTTATGACAGCATTGACCTGTTCATCCTTCTTCTTATGGAAATTCCCGTAGGGTTTCTTTGCACCATTAGAAGATTCAACAGTTTTGGATACTTTACCATTTTTCAAACCTTCTTCTAACCTCTGACCAATAGTCACCAAATCTGCAAAACTTGAAGAGACATTCCCGATCATCTTTTCCCAATAGAAAGGGGACAAAGTATCCATGAACAATCCAGTTAATTCCTTTTCTGCTATAGGGGGTTCAACTTGAGAAGCTAACTCTCTCCAACGCTGAGCATATTCCTTGAATGACTCTTTTTCATTTTGAGACATATTTTGTAATTGACGGTGATCGGGAGTCATATCCAGGTTGTATTTGTATTGTTTCATGAAAGCGTTAGCGAGATCTTGAAAGCAACGGACACTGTTATGCTCTAAGTTCATATACCATTTGAGAGAAGCACCACTCAAACTGTCTTGAAAGCAATGGATGAGCAATTTCTGATTGTTGGTGTAGGCCGCCATCTTTCGAAAGTACATGACCAGATGAGCTCTTGGACATGAGTGACCTTTATACTTCACAAACTCAGGAGTCTTGAATTTGGCAGGCATAACGAGACCGGAGACTAGGCACATATTGTCGGCATCTATATTGAAGAAATCAGTACCCTCAACAGCTTGGAGTCTCTTATTGATGATTTGATACTATTCACGGGTAATCTCAGGCTCAACAAAATCTTCATGGTCTTCCCCTTGAACACTGGCAACATTGTGCTCATATAGAGGATTCTCAAAGGGAGCTCAGATAGTTTGGTTAACAGTGTGGACCACAGGTCTAGTCTCGGTAAGGATGGGAGCTTGAAAAACTGGTCTGACAGTCTGACCAATTATAGCAGACGATGCAATAAGCGGAGAGTAGTTAGGAGGTAAACCAAACTCGGGCCAAGTAGATGGTGGCACTGGAACAAGAGGTGGATCAACATCCGAAACTTCCTGAATGACGGTCCTTTGAGGTGACTCTCCTCTGGAAATCAGTACTTGGAGCATCTCGGTGAGTTTGGTCATGCCTGATTTCAACTCATCGATCTCCATTCGGATCTCTACATTATATGCCTCTTGCTCTGACATCTTACGTCTATAATTAGCCCTGGTCTGATATCTGTGTCGAGGAATCAGCTTGATGACTCAAAGGTACACTGGAAGACGAGAGAACCGAGAATGAGAAACCGGGGGACAAATGCAATGCAAAAATGTGATGCTGATGCCATGCAATGGTTCCAAGAATTTCAACGGTCGATTGCAAATATTCCCTTTTAGGAAGGCTGAAAAAATTTTTAGACTTTGAAATGTAGGGCTTCTTGAATTTGCAAGGGACCGTCGGATTCCTTGAAACTAGGAATGATATGATGCTTTATGGATGCAATGTACAAATACACATAAGCAAACAAAGGTCCTAAGTTAGAGGAACAGTGAATGGAGTTAAGGTCTACCCTTCCCAAAGAGGTATGTACTATAGGTTGATTGTACCTGCAGAACAAGGGTTCTAAATCAGTGCCCAAAGTCATCAGTCCATCTTTCGGATATTATCGACTTCCCGACTGACTCGAGGGTCAATAATATTCTCAAGAGAACCTCTTTTGAGTGTAGCATCGCGTAGCAACCATTGTAGGACTACTCCCACATAGTTCCCGCACTACGTCCTATATAAGGCCAAGATGGTGTAAAGGTACTACGGTTCCCAGTATCACAGACTCCAATCGATAACGGTAAAAGTTTTCACGACTACACTCGATCAACCGAACCATTTTTGAAAGTGTCTCAACTGAGCGGTGATTCTCGATTTAGCTTAGTCGGGACTCACTCCCTATAAGCCTCGTCGAATATATCGCCATCCTATAATAATGTCACTCAAGTCCGGGTGTAGGACTTATCTCACAACACAGTAACTCCCAAGCAGGTACCCTGAACAACGTATATACAAATGAGTAAAAATATTAATGAAACAAATATATGAAGAAAAATAAATAAGATAGGGATAACCCTCAAAAATTAGGACTCCCCAGTGAAGTCGCCATTTTCTGTTGCGGTGAAATTTGGATGTCAAGCTATTGATTAACTTGAATCTTAATTCATTTACAACCGGTCTTTGATTTATCCGAAGGAAAGGTTAAAGAAAGGAAAAACCTAAAGGGGAGAGATCTAAGGTTCGGGGGTTGGTTAAGATTAGGGAAGGTATTAGCACCCTAAACTTCCGTAGTACTCTACGGGAACCTTTTGTTTATTTTTTTTATTTATTTATTTCATTAATTATTTTGCTTTAGGGTATATACAAAGGATTGAAAATTAAAAAAGACCTAGGGGTTAATTCTAAGTTTACTCGGCAAGACATCGCATCTTGTGCCTACATATCCTTACGGGAATGGAATCAGAGTAACTGTAGTTCCTCTAAAGGGTTTGAGGAATTATTGACTGTGAGTCAAAGTTCCAAAGGGAAATAAGCGTTCATATGGAAACGCTTACTTGGAGTGCGAAGACTCCTATCTACGTTAAAAGTTAAATTGAAAAGGATGAAGGTATGTCCACGACGGGATGCCTAAAAAAGTGAGTACATGGACTCAAATCCTAAGGCTAGGGTGAGGGTAAAGGCATTGACACGGGGGTCAAGCATGTGAACCTTTCCTTTGGAGGGAAATATCGGTAATGGAGAATAGCGAATGGAAAAGCGATGATGTGATTGATAAGCACGAGGTAATGAAATGTAGGTAATGTGTATGAAGAAAAGTGATTAGAGATTAAATGGTGAAATTATTGATTTGAAAATTAGGAGTTTAATTATTTTTGTGATTTTTGAGACTATTAAAAAAAGTATTAAACTAAGCCCTAATCTATATTTTTTTTATTTTATAATTTGTTGTGAGTTATGTAACTAAAGAAAAGTTGAAAAAAATTAGAGTGGAATTAAGTGAAAGGAGCTAGACTAATTTATTTTTAAATTGATAAAAAGTTATTTTTTGTGATTTTTTAAGAAAATAAATTTTAGTTTTAAGAGAAAAAAACTAACCTAATTCTATGATCCCAAAGATTAAGATCGGGGGAGATTATGCTAATATTATCGTGCACTGAAATACCTTAACGATTACGGTCGATGACGATCATGAATGATCGGCTTACAAGGTATGAAAATGGCTTGATTAAATCAAGAATTAGTTTTAAAACAATTTAAGTATGAACAAAAATAAAATATATACACAATATTAACATCATACATCAAATAACTCAAAATAAGTTGAAATGAAAAGTGCACGGATTAAAATCAAGAGGCAAATACGCAATTCCAAGTCGCGTATGCGAAGACGTGCAAAGACCATCACAAGAAATTAGATCCAATAATAACGATAGCGACGTTGAATTATTAAAAATAATATGAATTAAAATAGAAAATCGCTACCGTGTTAGCGGTCATCGAAAGTCAGATCAAGAAACAAAGAGATAATAAAATTAGATAAAATCATAATTTGCGAATCAAAACGCGGGTAAGCGCAAAAAATGGATTATTGCTTTGCTAAACCATCGGACGCGTATAAAATTGAAACACAACAATAGATCCGCACATAAACCAATAGAGTATACTACTAACTTGCTACACTCAACGTGATCATCGCAATAGAAATCAAAATTTATGCGGATCTAAATTTATGAAAAAAAAGAAGAAAGAAAAATAATAATAATAATAATAATTTTAAGTATTAAAAAAATAACAATGTTGCTAACACAAAAAAAAAATGCGATCATCGCAACCGGATCAAATTAACGTAAATGTCACGCATCGTGCACATAAACATGTGAATAGCGTATCAACATAATTCGATCCGAATAATATAATCAAAACCAAAATAAAATAGTGACTCAATACATATATATATATATATATATATATATATATATATATATATATATATATATATATATATATATATATATATATATATATATATATATATATATATATATATATATATATATATATATATATATATATATATATATATATATATATATATATATATATATATATATATATATATATATATATATATATATATATATATATATAAAATTAATTAATTAACCTTATATACATTGAACACAGTAAGACATATATATTAGTATCTAAAGGAATGTTGAAAACAAGACATTCCCAAAAAAATTACATGCACAGTAGCCTCTATTCCTAATTGAACGACGACATATATATGTTTTTCAGCAACAATCCGGTAGACATGTATATGTTAGAAACGCATGAGATGGCAGCCACAGGTCTTTATATATATACATATATTAATGAACAATGACAACATGTAATGGCGAATCACTATATATGCTTATGTCAATATCAATTGAAAAAATAAGACAGGAATTCCAAAAAAATTCTACGCACTTATTAAAACAGTGTCGGCGGATATGTGTTAGAAAACAGTAGCCGTATCACCAATGATGCACAACTTTTTAAATATTTTTCTTTCGGCTCCCTTTTCAACAATGTGACATAGATATATATAGGGGTCAAATTAGGGTTAACTATCAATTGTCAATAATATCCCTAAAGCCCATTTTAAAGCCCAAATTAAATAATTAGTTAAACTAAATAAAATTTAAATAACTTAAAATAAACTTTAAATTCTATTTATTTATACTAAACATTAAAAATATTATAAAAGAACAAAATCTTTTTAATTTTATGATTTTTTGGATGTTTTTATGAATAAGATGGAAAAAGTGAAAAAATAATATTTTTTAAAAATGATTTAATTAAAATACGAAAATAATAATTAAATAATAATAAAAAACTATTTTTGTTATTTTTTAATGAGAGATAGAAACATTTAGAGTAAAAGTAATAAAAAACAAAAAGTGACTAAGGTGAGATTCGAACTCTCAACCTCTCACACTCACAACTCCTTACACATGTCCTCTTGCCAATTGTGCCATTTTTACTTTTTTAGAAAAAAAATGCATGCCATATGATATTTACCTGCAAAAAGTCAAACAACTACACAAATTTGTTAGTAATTGATTAAATGCAATGAAATGCGACGACAAATCTTAGGGCAAAATTTGGGGTATTACACTTCTCATAATTAAAACTAACTCAGATTTGATCAAACCAAATCAAATCAAACTCCAAATCTTCTCATAATTAAAAGTAACTCAGATTTGATTAAATCAAATCAAACTCCGAATCTTCACATTGTAAATCTTCTGCAGGATCTTCTTTATAAAAATAGGAACATATATTTTATAGTTTCCTAAAAAATCTCAAAGATCCTTTTTATGAAATCCAATTAAATCTGCACTTTGTTCCTAATAAATCTCCTTGACATACGCATAATGATGAGGTATATCCAAGAGAATCTCATCAAATCAAAACACATCTGTCAAAAGATATAAACTAGCAGCGCCTGCTGTACCAGACCAAGTTGTCTTGAAATCTGTTTGAAACATATGATAGTAGTACTGTCATAACAGTTGATGAAGATGTTATAACATCTTGCTTAACATCAGTGTAGAATCATGTTTTTCCAAAATTTAGCCAATCATAGGACCATGGAACTAACAATCCCGCCCTTTGGCAAATTTTGGCTAAGACAACCAAACCATGATGAATCTTGAGATTCAAACTTATCAAAGCAGCAACAACAACAGTTTTCTCCAGTACATCCAGCCTCATAAACTATCATGCTCCCCCTTAATAGTTTCATTCAGCAAGCAACAACAAAACACTACTTTTTCCTTAGCAGTGGCAAAGTCCTATCACAATGTTGGTCATTATGTCAATACATGTGACATAACATCAGGACAATAGATAACACTAATACTTTACTCCCCCTTTTTAGCCAAAAATTGACAAACATTGGAGTAAATGTACACACAAATATTCTGCAGAGAAAAATAAATTCTGCCAGACAACAACCAATGTTGTTTCCTAGGTCATTCACAAGAAACAAGCATAGTCCTAGTTCAAACCAACAGCCTCACAAAGCCAGACCTACAGTCACATTGTCAAGGTAAAAAGGTACACCAGACATCACAATGTCAAGACATCTTGTCTGACATCACGACCTCACCAGTGGTGCAAGAACACAAGCTTGCCTGAGAATCAACAAACTTTGTACAGGCTACAGCAATGCAACTACACATCAGACAGGTACGCAACTCCCCCTGTTATGCATAATCAGCACTCCCCCAAACACATGAAGAATCACTTCAACATCTTCATATTCACACACTGGAAACACATGCAACTTTACACCCCTTGTTTCACAAACCACACCAGAACCAAACCTAATAGAAGAGGTAGTCGCAGGATAGAGATAACTATCTGCAAGATCACTCAGATTCAACTTTGAAAGACTAGAAAAATCTCCAAGATGTCAGGGTGAATGTCCTAGACATGTTTCCTTGACTTCCATATGCACAAAATCAAAGTTGATGATGTCTTGATCTAGTCATACAAATACAAGAAAAAACACTTGGATAGAGGCCTAAAAACCTGCTGACCAAAAATCCCTTCAGTGGAGGCCAGATCATAATGCTCTCTCCTTTATATTACTCCCAACTTGCAATGACATGAGCATCTAGAGAGGTTGTCCCTATCTTCAACAAGCCAGGACAGATGTTAGAATATTTTAAAGGCATAAGGCGTAACAATAACATCATTATTAGCATTAGCAGAAGAAACTTCATATATCACTCTGACAACCATCAGTAGTTGTCAGGCCAGACTCAAAAATCTATCCTCTTAGCTTCCAATCTTCTTGAACACTACATAATGGATGGTCTGATCACACAATTTTCTTCCTTGTTCAAAATACCATAAAGTATCTTCCCTAGAACTCATCTAGAAACAGACCAGATGTCTGCTCTGATACCAATTGAAATTCTGGTATGCATATCTCAGATGTCTTAAGAGATGTCAAGAACATTGATCTCTGCTAAACACAGAACAAGGACAGAACATGAGCATTCTGATTTAATTTTAGAAATAACAATGCCATGACAGATGTTGTAACATCCGCAGACTGACAGAACAATTTGTCTAACCATTTAAATTGTGCATAATTATAAATGTAGAAATATAAATAACACAATTAATTGTTAAGCCAGTTTGGCGCAACATCACCTACATCTGGGGGCTACCAAGCCAGGAAGGAAATCCACTATTAGTAGTATCAATTCAAAGCTAAACTCCCCCGTTTACAACCCCTCACTTAATCCATACTAGTGTAACTTCTACCTAGGACACTCCTAGATATGAGACACCTCTCACTCCCCCTCAATCACAACAATGATAACAACAAATGAATAAGCTTTAGAAGACACTCTTCAAAGACATAACTTGATCTTGCTTAACAACTTCAATCAAGAACAATATACAACCTAAATATGTCTACCACGATGCACCGAAAGATACAAAGGGTGACTTACAATGTCATACACAAGAGACTCTCAAAACCCTAAACCCTTATTTTGCATCCAAGATCTTCTTGTTATGAATGCTTGTTTTCTTTAGGTCTAGCAAGTCCTTCTTTATAGACTCTTCT
This sequence comes from Lathyrus sativus, assembly GCA_963859935.3. Classification (NCBI taxonomy): domain Eukaryota; kingdom Viridiplantae; phylum Streptophyta; class Magnoliopsida; order Fabales; family Fabaceae; genus Lathyrus; species Lathyrus sativus. Next base: position 470,905,501 of record OZ012738.1, read on the forward strand.
AGTATGGGCTTGGACTTTAACAAAAACTACCTCAGATTTGATAAAGTCAAATCAAGTAATTCTTCAAATCTTTTCATAAGATAATTCTTCAAATATTTTCATAATTAACACCAATTCAGATTTGATCAAATTAAATCAAATCAAACTCCAAATCTTCTCATAATTAAAACTAACTCAGATTTGATCAAACCAAATCAAATTAAATCAAACTCCAAATCTTCACATTGTAAATCTTCTGCAGAATCTTCTCTATAAAAATAGGAACAAATATTTTATAGTTTCCTAAAAAATCTCAAAGATCCTTTTTATGAAATCCAATTAAATATGCACTTTGTTCCTAATAAATCTCTTTGACCTACGCATAATGATGAGGTATATCTAAGAGGATCTCATCAAATCAAAACACATCTGTCAAAAGATATAAACTAGCAGCGCCTGCTATACCAGACCAAGTTGTCATGACATCTGTCTGAAACATATGATAGTAGTATTGTCATAACAGTTGATGAAGATGTTATAACACCTTGCTTAACATCGGTGTAGAATCATGTTTTTCCAAAATTTAGCCAATCATAGGACCATGGAACTAACAATCTCGCCCTTTGGCAAATTTTGGATAAAACAACCAAACCATGATGAATCTTGAGATATAAACTTATCAAAGCAGCAATAACAACAGTTTTCTCCAGTACATCCAGCCTCACAAACTATCATGCTCCCCCTTTATAGTTTCATTCAGCAAGCAACAATAAAACACTACTCTTTCCTTAGCAGTGGCAAAGTCCTATCACAATGTTGGTCATTATTTCAATACATGTGACATAACATCAGGACAACAGATAACACTAATACTTTACTCCCTCTTTTTAGCCAAAAATTGACAAACATTGGAGTAAATGTACACACAAATATTTTGCAGAGAAAAATAAATTCTCCCAGACAACAACCAATGTTGTTTCCTAGGTCATTCACAAGAAACAAGCACAGTCCTAGTTCAAACCAACAGCCTCACAAAGCCAGACCCACAGTCACATTGTCAAGGTAAAAAGGTACACCAGACATCACAATGTCAAGACATCTTGTCTAACATCACGACCTCACCAGTGGTTCAAGAACACAAGCTTTCCTGAGAATCAGCAAACTTTGTACAGGCTACAGCAATGCAACTACACATCAGACATGTATGCAACTCCCCCTGTTATGCATAATCAGCACTCCCGCAAACACATGAAGAATCACTTCAACATCTTCATATTCACACACTGGAAACACATGCAACTTTACACCCCTTGTTTCAAAAACCACACCAGAACCAAACCTAATAGAAGAGGTAGTCGCAGGATAGACATAACTATCTACAAGATCACTCAGATTCAGCTTTGAAAGACTAGAAAAATCTCCAAGATGTCAGAGTGAATGTCCTATACATGTTTCCTTGACTTCTATATGCACAAAATCAAAGCTAATGATGTCTTGATCTAGTCATACAAATACAAGACAAAACACTTGGATAGAGGCCTAAAAACCTGCTGACCAAAAATCCCTTCAGTAGAGGCCAGATCATAATGCTCTCTCCTTTATATTACTCCCAACTAGCAATGACATGAGCATCTAGAGAGGCTGTCCCTATCTTCAACAAGCCAAAACATATGTTAGAATATTTTAAAGGCACCAGGCGTAACAATAACATCATTATTAGCAGTAGCGGAAGAAACTTCATATATCACTCTGACAATCATCAGTAGTTGTCAGGCCAGACTCAAAAATCTATCCTCTTAGCTTCTAATCTTCTTGAACACTACATAATGGATGGTCTGATCATACAATCTTCTTCCTTGTTCAAAATACTAGAAAGTATCTTCCCTAGAACTCATCCAGAAACAGACAGGATGTCTGCTCTGATACCAATTGAAATTCTGGTATGCATATCTCAGATGTCTTAAGAGATGTCAAGAACATTAATCTCTGCTAAAAACAGAACAAGGACAGAACATGAGCATTCTGATTTAATTTAAGAAATAACAATGCCATGACAGATGTTGTAACATCTGCAGACTGACATAACAATTTTTCCAACCATTTAAATTGTGCATAATTTTAAATGCAGAAATATAAATAACACAATGAATTGTTAAGCCAGTTCAGCGCAACATCACCTACATCTGGGGGCTACCAAGCCAGGAAGGAAATCCACTATCAGTAGTATCAATTCAAAGCTAAACACCCCCGTTTACAACCCCCAACTTAATCCCTACTAGTGCAACTTCTACCTAGGACACTCCTAGATATGAGACACCTCTCACTCCCCGTCAATCACAGCAATGATAACAACAAATGAAAAAGCTTTAGAAGACACTCTTCAAAGACACAACTTGATCTTGCTTAACAACTTCTATCAAGAACAATATACAACCTAAATATGTCTACCACGATGCACCAAAAGATACAAAGGGTGACTTACAATGTCACACGCAAGAGACTCTCAAAACCCTAAACCCTATTTTGCATCCAAGATCTTCTTGTTATGAATGCTTGTCTTCTTTAGGTCTAGCAAGTCCTTATTTATAGACTCTTCTAGTATGGGCTTGGACTTTAGCAAAAACTACCTCAGATTTGATAAAGTCAAATCAAGTAATTCTTCAAATCTTTTCATAAGATAATTCTTCAAATATTTTCATAATTAACACCAATTCAGATTTGATCAAATCAAATCAAATTAAACTCCAAATCTTCTCATAATTAAAACTAACTCAGATTTGATCAAACCAAATCAAATTAAATCAAATTAAATGAAACTCCAAATCTTCAGATTATAAATCTTCTGCAGAATCTTCTCTATAAAAATAGGAAAAAATATTTTATAGTTTCCTAAAAAATATCAAAGATCCTTTTTATGAAATCTAATTAAATCTGCACTTTGTTCCTAATAAATCTCCTTGACCTGCGTATAATGATGAGGTATATTGTAACACCCTTTTCTACCCCATAAATATTATGGAAAAATAACACAGATATCAGAGTAATTATTAAATTTCAACAAAAAGCCACCCAAAAGGGCGTACATTTGCCAAATCAACAAAATAGGTCAAGGCTCCGTAAGCAACGGGTTTTCCCAAAATACATCAAATTGCACATAGCAGCGGAACTCAAAAGGCATAAATCAAGGTTTTCCTCATACGGAAAGATAATCAAAATAAACTAAAATAAAACATAGTTTAACTCAAAAGATCCCTACCCGATGTTACATATCAGAGCAAGACCCTCTAAGTTAACCAAAAGGCTAACAACTCAAAGACTTCAAAAATATCCTCGACGACGTCCACGACTAAACCTAATCATCTGCATGTTACCCACGTGGAGGTAACATTCAAACGGGCAGGATGAGTAAAATGATTCATAATAATCAATGTATAAAAATCAACATATAAAATGGTGTCATATTCATATTCAACACATTAATATCCTACAATAGGCCTCAAAGGCCACAACATCATAAAGTATTCCAAATGACTCATAAATGCAAATGCAACAAGACTCAATGCATGTGGTACCAATCATCACAGTACGATGGACACTGGGCCATCAACCATCCATAGATCCCCATCAATAGGATCGATTTTACCTGAGAACCGGAGCACATCAAAACACTTCACATCCGCACAATAGGATTGAAGCCAAAGTAATCGAGGTCCTAAACCGAAGTTCGCATGCACATGAATGCATGATGCACACGTCAATAATCATCCTCATAGTAACAACATGGTGCATCATCATTCATCATATTCATCATCATCACAATCATCATCATATCTCATGTCATCATATAATTCATCAAAGTCATCGTAATATCATCATAGTTTTCCAATCAATACATCATAGAAATCATCATGTAATCATGTACACATCACATAAAACTCATAGTCATACTCATGCTAATTCGTCAAAGAAATCACATAATCAAATATCAAGGCATCGCTGCACATGATCAATGAAATTCTGGTATGCAGATCTCATGTGTCCCAAGAACATTGATCTCTGCTCAACAAGGACGAGAACAGACCATGACAAATTTAAATTTCTTTAAATTGTCCCAATGTCATGACCAACATCATGACCTCTGTTGTGAAATCTGCATGCTGACATACTATTTATCTACCCATTTAAATTGTGCAGAATTGTAAATGATGAAAGATAAATAACACAGTAATTGTTTACCCACTTTGGTGCAACATCACCTACATCTAAGGGCTACCAAGCCAGGAAGAAAATCCACTATTAGCAGAATTAATTTAGAGTTAAACCTCCAGTTTACACTCCTCACTTAATCTCTACCCAATGCAATTTCAGCCTAGAGACACTCTAGTACCTGAGTATACCCACTCACTCCCCCTCAATCACACAACAGTGATTTCTAATTCACAATTACAAAAACAGCATGAAGAGACACTTCATACACACCTTGATCTTGCTTCACAGCTTTGATCAAGGAACTCACACACTCTTGCTTCACAGCTTCGAGTGAGACACAACCTATAATGTACCTATCCAATGCAATCATCCACCAGACAATTGCTTGGAGTAGAAGTACTCCTAAACAGAATTCACACGTGAAGACTAGCCTTCTTCACTTACAAATATGTCTACCACAATGTATCAAAAGATACAATGGGTGACTTACACACAAGGGACTCTCAAACCCTAGACCTTTAATTTACACTCTGGTTTTTCTTTATGTGAGTGCTTACTTTCTTCTGCTTCTGCTCCTCCTTTTATAGCAGTTAAGACTGAGCTTGGGCTGTTCAAAAGTAACAAACATTAGTTTTAACAAAGTAAAACTAATTTCCACAGTTCAAGGTGCTGTCAAATTAGGTCACGATACTGCCTAGAATCTCGTCTGAAATAACTAAGAAGTCATAATAGGTTTCCTGAAATTTAGCCTGAGATATATCAGGTATCACAACAGAAAAAAAACCCAGCTGTCTGATGTCATACGATCAATGTTATAACACTGGTCATGACATTCAGCTTCACTTCCTCTTAGCTGACCAGCTTGCCCTGCTGAACATTTATGTTGAATCTTCTTCATGACAGTAGAAACAAATGCTTTATAGTTCCCTAAAAAGTATCAACGATCCTTTTTGTGAACACCCATTAAATCTGCACTTTGTTTCTAACAAATCTCTTTGGCCTATACATACTGATGTGGAATATCCAACAGGACAAAAACACTTATGTCAAGAGATATAACATAGCAACCCCTGTTGTACCAGACATGATGTCATACGATTAATGTCATGACATTCAGTATGACATTTATGACAATAGTTCTTCATGACAGCAGTTCTGTCATCTGCTCTTGTTAGCTCCTGCTGCACTAGATGTAATGACATCCCGTTTACAACACATGACAGCAGTTCTGTTATCATCTCCTGCTGCACCAGATGTAAACACATGACAGCAGTTCTGTCATCAGCTCCTGCTGCACCACTACTCCTGCTGTTTCTCGCACGTGACAGTAGTTCTGTCATGACAGCAGATGGATGTCGTGATGGATGTCACGACATTCAGCATGACATTCACATTTAAAACACTCCATTGCAGTTCTTTCACCACAGCAGATGGAGATGTCATAACATCCTGCTTAACATCAGTGCAGGATCCTGTTTTACCAAAATTTAGCCAATCATAGAACCATGGACAACTCTATATCATAGAACCATGGAACTAACAATCTCCCCCTTTGGTAAATTTTGGCTAAAACAACTTTAGTAGCAGTAATTTTCCAGCAGTAGTTTTTCTAGCCTCACACACTATCATGCTCCCCCTTGATAGTTGCAATAGATAACAACCCTTACCAGCACTTAACTCCCCCTTGGTTTAGTCAAAAGTTGACAAAAATTGGAGGAAGTGAACATACTGCACATGGTGTCCAGGTCTGCCATTTCTTGATCTCTACAGGCTGCACCAACAATCATGGACAATCAGTCTTGAATCTTGGGTTCTTGTCTTGTTTGAAGCAGCACCTTCAGGAATGACACTTTTGACATCACCAATTAAAGGATAATCAATTAACTACTTGCCACAAGTAACAATTGATCTTAAATCCCCAATTTGAGACACACAAATCTTCTGTAGAGAAAAATAAATTCTCCCAGACAGTAACCCATACCCATGTTGCCAAGGCACAACAATACACCAGCCAACACAATATCAAGACATCTTGACATTACACCCTCATAAGCTTGCCTGAGAATCAACACCCTTTGCATACAACTCCATATTAGCACACAACTCCCCCTGTCATGCATACTCAGTACTCCCCCTAAAAGAGAAAGCAGCTTACATTCCTACAAATAATACTGGAACAGATAGCAGAAGAGTTGCAGAATAACTATCTGGAAGATCTCCAAGATGTCAGGGTAAAGGTCCTTCCATCTGCACAGGATTAGAGCTGATGATGTCTTGATCTTTATCTTCACCAGACACACTAGGATAGAGGCCTATAAATTTGACTGGATCCATGAACATCCTAAGGACAGAACCAACAGGAAGGCACTTGTCATGTTCACCATGAGCTTGGAGCAGTAACCCAATGTCACAACATCTTGTCTGACATTCTATCATCATAAAAACCCAAACTGTTTGAAACCACAAACAATCTTGGTACCAGGACTCTTGCAGCAATAGATTCTGGATAGAAGTATAACTCCCCATATCAAGGGTAACTAGTGCACGTGAATGGAAAACATAAGACGCATCTTCATGTCTTCAAGAACACATTCTCTATTCAACACACATGTCGAACGCATTCACCATAAGCAGATAGTACCCCCATCATTCAAAAGCTCTCCCCCTATCTTTGACAAAAGATGCTCCAAGATCCCCACATTATCTCTCATGACCAACTCTATGCTCATACAGTGAGAAGGCACCAACCTGATCCACCTCTTTCTAGAGTTACTTGTAGCAGGAGAAACCACTTCTTCACAAGTATTCTTACTTTAGGCTGAGTACAAGATAGACACCCCCATAATCCAAGGCATTCTTTCCTCATCATTCTCCCATATGATAAGTTAGAAAGCTTCTGATTTAACTGGTGAATCTTCTTATCAGAATCCAGACTTCCATGCAGTCAATCAATGATCCACTCCGGTCTTGTCCAATCCTTTCACATCATACTCCAAGATAGTCCTTTTACCTCATCATTCTCCCGTATGACAAGATAGAGTACTTCTTAGTCAACATGTGAATCACAAGTTCTGCACTAGATCTTTAAGTCCTTTGCCAAGGAAAACCAAACCATATCCAATGGTTCTTTATTTGTCCATAAATGGACTTACTTCTGCCTAGTAATCCAATCTGAGGATCTTCAGAGAGCACAACTTCACCAACTTGATCAAATACCTCTCCAAACGAAGGTAATCTTCCATACACAACTTTGGGCTTCTACCACAAGCTCTAATATATGAACAGAAACAGATCCTCCTTTGGTCTTCAACCAACTACCCTTCTGCTCAAGAGTAATTAGTTCCAAGCATGAACAGACCCAACACCTTCTGTGGTCTTCAAATACTACCCTTCTGCACCAGAGTAGTTTTTTAAAGCACACTGCTTGAATAAAAAAATGCCACTATTTGGTTATTCAGCATCTTTCTGCTACTCCACCAAACCACTTTGATCTTCAGGTCACACATTCTACTTGCTCCAAGGCAAGACATATACTCCTTCACACAGCTCCCGCAAACTGCATGAGATAGAATCAATTCCACTCATACCTGAGTAGATCAACTTATATTCAATTGATGTACCACAACATCCATTGAGGCCTTGGGTTTTCTGCTTGATGTCACAACTTTGGTTAAGACATCCAGCTGGAGAGTTCAGGCTTTCATTCTGCCACATAGAATAACCTCATCACTCAATCAGAAAGGGCACATAGACTTGAGTTTGAGTAGATAACCTCCATCTTGCTTTATTTGACCACAACACATTGCTTGAAATGAATTTGCTTCATGAACTCCTCTTAAGAGACACCAACCATGCCAAGGCTTGATTCTTTAATGAGGAAGGGTCACAAAAGAAATCTTTACACAAGGATTCCCGCTTTCCTTAAGTATAGACTTCTTTAGAAAGTTAGAGACAACTGCCACTTATCCTTGACCTCCAATATGACCAAGGTTATATGCTCCTATGCACTTAGATCAGAAATAAACTGACCCAAGCAGTGCTATCACCAACACCACCTTCTAGACAAGTTTCTTGCTAGGAAACTCTCTAGCTAATAGATCAGATGCTTCTAGTAGAAACTAGAACACAACTGCTGCACTCCAATACTCTTATAGAGCAGATTGTCTTCATCTTCACTCCCATCAACACTCCATTCTAGCCTTAGTTTCTTGCCAAGAACCTTACTAGAATGAGTACAGATCCAGCTATATCTCCTTTGATCTATGGATCAACAAAATTCTGCACAATCTCTGCATTATAACCAAGCATATTAGGGCCTGATACTTGTGCAACCATTGATGAGACAATCTTGATCATCAACTAAGGATAATTCATTAAATATTTGAGAATATCTCACATATCAATGAATCTTAAATCCTTATTAGGATCCCTTCTTTCAGAAGCGAATCTTGGATCATCCACTTGTTCAGAAGACCATCTGATAAATACTTCACTAATACCAAAAGTATTATTTAGTAAAAGTATCTTTAATGTTGAAACATCAAGGATGACACCCTTGACTCAACCTGCATATGAGTGGTGAAAATAAATCACCTCCCAATATCTTCTCTAAGGCAGCCTTCAACAATCTGCCACAGCCATACATCAAACTGTATATGGACTAGTCTTCTCCCAGGGGCATCAGAGTTCTTTTATTAGAGAAATATGCAGCGGAAGCACCAAAAGACCATGCCCTAAAAAAGATGTCTGATCATTCAACAGGCCATAGGACAAAAGTAGCCACTCCTCCTTTGGCATAACATACAGCTGGTTATAGAAGCTTCTATATCAGAGGGCACAACAGTAGATACAAGCTTCTCCTTAGCTCCATAAGCAGTAGCTCAAACATTCAGCAAGATCAGCAACTCAGTTACAACTTCTCCTAGTTCTAAACACTAGAAAGTATCTCCCAAGATCTCACCCAGAACAGACAGGATACCTGCTCTGATACCAATTGAAATTCTGGTATGTAGATCTCATGTGTCCCAAGAACATTGATCTCTGCTCAACAAGGATGAGAACAGACCATGACCAATTTAAATTTATTTAAATTGTCCCAATGTCATGACCAACTTCATGACCTCTGTTGTGACATTTGCATGCTGACAGACTATTTATCTAACCATTTAAATTGTGCAGAATTGTAAATGCTGAAAGATAAATAATACAATAATTGTTTACCAAGTTCGGTGCAACATCACCTACATCTGGGGGCTATCAAGCCAGGATGGAAATCCACTATTAGCAGAATTAATTTAGAGTTAAACCTCCAGTTTACACTCCTCACTTAATCTCTACCCAATGCAATTTCAGCCTAGAGACACTCTAGTACCTGAGCATACCCACTCACTCCCCCTCAATCACACAACAGTGATTTCTAATTCACAATTACAAAAACAGCATGAAGAGACACTTCATACACACCTAGATCTTGCTTCACAACTTTGATTAAGGAACTCACACACTCTTGCTTCACAGCTTTGAGTGAGACACAACCTATAATGTACCTATCTAATGCAATCATCCACCAGACAATTGCTTGGAGTACAAGTATTCCTAAATAGAATTCACACGTGAAGACTAGCCTTCTTCACTTTCAAATATGTCTACCACAATGTATCAAAAGATACAAAGGGTGAGTTACACACAAGGGACTCTCAAACCCTAGACCTTTAATTTACACTCTGGTTTTTCTTTATGTGAGTGCTTACTTTCTTCTGCTTCTGCTCCTCCTTTTATAGCAGTGCAGAATGGGCTTCGGCTGCTCCAAAGTAACAAACATTAGTTTTAACAAAGTAAAACTAATTTCCACAGTTCAAGGTGCTGTCAAATTAGGTCACGATACTGCCTAGAATCTCGTCTGAAATAACTAAGAAGTCATAACAGGTTTCCTGAAATTTAGCCTGAGATATATCAGGTATCACAACAGAAAAACAAACCCAGCCCGTCTGATGTCATACGATCAATGTCATAACATTGGTCATGCCATTCAACTTCACTCCCTCTTAGCTGACCAGCTTGCCCTGCTGAACACTTCTGCTGAATCTTCTTCATGACAGTAGAAACAAATGCTTTATAGTTCCCTAAAAAGTATCAACGATCCTTTTTGTGAACACCCATTAAATCTGCACTTTGTTTCTAACAAATCTCTTTGGCTTGTACATACTGATGTGGAATATCCAACAGGACTAAAACACTTCTGTCAAGAGATATAACCTAGCAGCCCCTGTTGTACCAGACATGATGTCATACGATCAATGTCATGACATTCAGTATGACATTCATGACATCAGTTCTTTATGGCAGCAGATATGTCATCTGCTCTTGTTAGCTCCTGCTGCACCAGATGTAATGATGTCATATTTACAACACATGACATCAGTTCTGTTATCAGCTCCTGTTGCACCAGATGTAAACACATGACAGCAGTTCTGTCATCAGCTCCTGCTGCACCACTACTCCTGCTGTTTCTCACACATGATAGTAGTTCTGTCATGACAGCAAATGGATGTCGTGATGGATGCCACGACATTCAGCATGACATTCACATTTAAAACACTCCATTGCAGTTCTTTCACCACAGCAGATGGGGATGTCATAACATCCTGCTTAACATCAGTGCAGGATCCTGTTTTACCAAAATTTAGCCAATCATAGAACCATGGACAATTCTATATCATAGAACCATGGAACTAATAATCAACATTCGTGAAACTCTGCTACGTTCGATGGCATGTTCGTTAGGCGAGTCTGGGGCGAGTTTCTTTGCTAGGCGAAGGATTCTTCGCTAGGCGAGTCTGGGAACAACATGGTTCGCTAGGTGAAGCATTATTCAGTAGGCGAACAGTGCGATAACAACATATTCTGCTACGCACCACAACCTAAATCCACCCAAATATCCATACGATTCACTTCCCCAATGCCCCCAAAACATCCATAAATCATCCCTAAGGTCTTACGACGATAAAGGCACAAAACCTACAGTTTATTAGGCCAATTTTGTATCATATTCACGCCCTAAATCACAAATTTCCCTACAATTATCCCAAGGCATTAGAGTTACTCATTATCTAATATTCGTATCCCTTCAAGGTTAGACAAATAACAATTCATGGTTTTGGCCACGAAGGCCTAACCTTTCCTTTTCCCCAATGAATTCCACAGTTAGATTCACAATAACAGATTTAGGCCACGAAGGCCAAAGATCACTATTTCTCATATCCATCCTCAAAATCCCTTAAACCTTAAATCGACCTTAAATACATTGAAAGTTACACATGGAAAATCATGAAGGTAATACTCCCCATACCTTAATCGTCGATTCAAAGCCTTCACAAATCTTTCAGGGAATCTCTCGAAGCTTCTGCCTCCAATCCTCTCCTCAGAGCTCTAGCCTCAATACTTTTCACGGTCTAACAAATGAATCCTAATCCCTTTCCAATTGCCTTTTTGTTAAACCTAGAGTTGGGCCTCACAATTGGGCTTTCTCCATAATACCCTCAGTAACTCCTCTGAATTGTCCCAATTGCCCTTATTCATCTTATATTTATTTTAATTCATAATAATATTAATAAATTCATATTACATACTATTATTCAAAATAAATAACCCCAAAAATGCACAATTCTCAATAATCCACAAAACCACGAAAATCACCGAAAAATGAATATTCTCAATTAAATAAATAAATTAAAATATTCCAATTAAATTTGGGGTGTTACAACTCTCCCCCACTTAACAGAATTTTCGTCCTCGAAAATTACCTCAAGAAAACAGAGTCGGATACGACTCCTTCATCTGACCTTCACGTTCCCAAGTCCAACTTTCTCCAGCTGGTCCTCCCCAAACTACCTTCACCAAGGCAATTTATCTACCTCACAGTTGCTTCACTTCTCAGTCATTAATCCGAACAGGCAACGCCTCAAAAGTCAAATCATCTCTCACTTATACATCATCCATCAAAATCACATGCGACAGATCTGGAATGTACTTCCTCAAATGAGACACATGAAACACATCATGCAAATTCGCAAGTGACGGCGGTAAAGAAATCCGATATGCTACTTCCCCCACCCTCTGCAAAATCTGATACGGACTGTCGCTTGCGCAAAAATAAGGTGTTGGCACAATAGAAGAGTCTCCACCTTTCGTTATTTATCCCTCAGAGCGAGAAAGGAAACGATCGGAAAAACCTGACGAAAAAGGGTAAGACAAGGTCGTCGCAACCATTGTCTGGGTTCGGGAGTCGGTTACGCAAGGGGAAGGTATTAGCACCCCTCACGTCCGTCGTACTCGACGGGATCCACGCTTGTTGTGATTACTTGGAAGGGTTGGTTTTATCTATCTACCTATCAAGGCTGGCTTAAAAAGAAAAGAAAATGACTCGGCAAAGCGTCGCACTTTATGCCTACGTATTCTCATCAGAGAACGAGAAATCAGAGTCAACGTAGTTCGACCTACGACGGGTTATGGGGGAAGGTAGCTCGCCAATACATCAGTATTGTGCCTACGTACTCTCGACAGGTATGAGAGATCAGAGCTTACGTAGTTCGAGACACTATGCTTTATTTCCTGTCTTTTACGAAAGAAGTGTTTTTTATTCTGTTTGCGATTTCAATCGCACTAGAGACTATGACCTGAGAGAGAATGCGTCGCATGTCACCCAAAGGGTACCATACTAAACATCCAGACTGTGGAAAAGAAACTCTCCCACAATCCTTTCTCAGATAGCTTAAGGCTCGTAACGTACGAAAGAAATCATTCATGATTACTGTATCTTAAACTGTTTTGAGATGAGAAGAGAACAGGCCCAACTAGGAGGGATACTATCAAGTCCTACTGTTGTCACGCCATGGATTCATCCTATGGTTGAGGTTCGAACATGGAACTCCTAGAAGTTATCATGCATAGGTTTCAACCTAAAGTTCTATCATCACTTCCTTATCAAAGGAAATGAGAGTCCTAAGGGATCATATCAATGATACACCAAAACAGACAAAGCATCAGCTTAAGAGTAAAATGCATGCAATGCAAGTGAGGGAGGAAATGTGTGTGGGGCTTCAGCCTCCACAAGCTCATCTCAACCTCAAGCCAAAATGGATAACAGTAATCATACTGAAAGATAAAACATGCTATCAAGCAATAACAGTAAACTGCAATCATACAGATGAAAAAGAAAATAAAATGCCATCAGCCAAACAAACCACATGGGCAAGGGAGCTGGGCTCTACCGAATACCCACAAGCAAAGCCACACAGTAACAATACAAGCAGAGGGAGCAACTCAACCTCTAGTGCAATCATGCTCCTAGATTCTACTTATTCTAGTCATGGACTTATTCTAATGCATCAAGCAAGTCAAATAAAACATGTCAATACAACAAAGAAAAAGACAAGAGAGCAACTCCTCTCTCAAATTCAAGCTTTAGCTCCTCCAACAGCAACTCAGTCTTTAGACTTCAATCACTCTTGACAAATATCAATTTGCTTTTCCAGGTTTCAACCCTTCAACATAAGTTTCAACTTATCTTCTCCTTTAAGCTTCAGTTTCTTGATCAGTTCCACCTTCAGGCTTCACTGTTATCCATAAGTATCAACTTGATCTCCTTCAGGATCTCCATGCATCAAAGTAAGTATCAACTTCCTTTGTTCTTCAAGCTTCAGCTCCTCAGAAGAATCTTCAATCACTTAGAAGTATCAACTTCATCCTTCAGTTTTTTACTCCATCTTTAGGGGTCTTCAAGTATCAACTTGCTCTTGTTGCTCTTCAAGCTTCAGCTGGAATGGCAATACTCAAGGATTCATCCTCTTCTACACTCTTCAATGCAGTCTTCATCTTCACACTCAGGCTCAGCATCTCTCAAGATAATCAAACCAGAGGAGATCACTTAACTGGATAAGCTGGGGATATTGAACTGCTTATTGACCACCAAAGGTGACCTATAAGGGTTCAACATCAAAGGAAGGGTACCCTCAAAAGTTCTACTTCCTAGGTACTATCACTTATTCCTCCAAAGGAGAGAGGTGTATACCATGGAAGGACTTTGAATCATAGGGAGGAATGGAGGTGAAAGATACCATCCATGTTTTAAGAAAGAAGTTAACTAGGTCTAAACTCTTCCTAATCCCTAACCCTAAAACAATCAACAAAACAAACAAGGTCAAGCTCTCAAGCTCCTCAATGCTCCTACTATGCAATACCAAGCTCTCCAAGCCCACAAAGCAAAGCAACAAAAATACAAGCCCACAAGGGCAACACAAACAATCATCAAATACAAAAATCATCTAAAAATAGTATACCACTATATTAAAACCTAATATAATTTCTAAGGGATCCTACATACCTACCCTTGATACCCTTATATGCCCCAATGTCTAACTTGACCTAGAAACCCAAAATTCTAGTGTTATTGTGGACCTATGTTAAGGATTGACCTAATTCTACACAACCTAATGTCATCTAAGCAAAACTAACCTAAAATTCATCACAAAATTATGGAATAAATCAAGGGGGGAACCTAAAGCTTATACCTAACTATCCTAAAAATAATGGCCTAAAAATACTAAGGGAGCTACCTAAACAAAATTCTACAAATTCATGTATCAACATAAAAGAATTAAAAAGCTATTAAAATGGAAAATACACAAAAAATATTAAAAATGCATGAAATGCAAATATTTATATTTTATAATTTTCTAGACATTATTATGAAATGGGAGAAAAAATTCCCACTTAAAAATCATTATTTTTCCATTTATTATGATTTTCCAAAGTTTAACAAAAAATGGAAGAAAATGAAATCAAAATATGAAACTGGGGTGCAGATAGTAACCAGATGCAGTTGAGTTCCTCAATGGGCTAAAAATGAGGGGTGCAGGTAGTAACGCGCTAAGCCCAATTATTATCAGAAAATCAATTAAAAAATGAAACTAAAATAGAGAATGAAACGGTGCAGGAAGTAATGATTTCCAGTTCAAAATCAGGTGGGCCACGAAGATGGGGTGTGGATAGTGGTTTCTTCACTAAAGCCCAAGAACTCCTTTTAATGAAACGGGGCGTTTCATCCTAGTTTCAGATTCCTCCTCAAACCGAAATTAAATCGTGGCCCATGGATCAAGAAATAGTCAATGGTCAGCTTGCCATCCAACGGCCATGAACTCGTCTTCAACCTCCAGCTAGGGTTTGCAAGGGAAGCCATGAAAATGCAGAGTATTAAGCTTCATCTTCCTCAAACACGAACTCCATCAATTCTTCATGGAAAATAGAAATTCAAGACCCTATCTTGCCTAGAATTTTATGCTGAATCCAACCATGCTCTTAAAATCAACTGAATCATCCTAAATCACTGAACCCGATCCAAGATCCAAAATGTACTCAATCATCAACTATCATGGTTCTTGAAATTTCTTGCATCAGAATACTCACCAACTCATACTGAGTGAAATTAGCTATCTAACATGAATTATATCTCACTATACCACGAGTTCTTGATCATCAAAGAAATGGTGTCCAATATTCAACCTTCACCAATTGCTCTCTAACTCTCCAAAATCCATCACCTATGTGTCTCTAACCTTTCTACACTAACAAACTAACCTAATTATGCATAAAATATGGGGTAGTGGAGAATTTGCAAACCTGGTTATTCTTGATCAACAGATGGTGAAATCCTTCACTTCAAGCCTTGAAATTCTTCAGAAAGTTTCCTTAGATGCTAATCTTGCTACTGTTTGCAACAAATTTGATGGAGGAAACTTCAATCTCAAAATTCGATTCTGACTTGCTACCTTGAAAGTTCAATCACCAACTCTTCAATTCATCATGGATTTGCTCTCAAGTTGATCTGCACAGCTTCAGAATCATCAATGGAGTGTGTCTGTATAGAAAGAATGAATGGAATTGAAGAAGAATGTAGAATTGGAACTTGACTTGCAATGGAAGCAACAAGATAGCACTCTCTCTCTTTTCTCACTTTTCTCTCCAACCTTGCATCTGAGCAAGCTCTAACCATTATATAGGACTTGTTAGAACTGTCCAGAACCTTCTAGAACAATCCAATGAGTATTTGAGCTTCTCATCTCATGATACTTTGATTTCACTTCTCACCATATGCTATTTCATGCCAAGCCTCTTGTAACCACCAATTCTGACTTGAAATTCTCCCCACATGAGATGTATGATGTGTTACAACCCTTAACTAACTTGTACATTGAGTTTTTTCATGTTTTGTTTTGGTGCCTTAAGATGCAAGTAAGCCATTTCCAAATCAGCCCTATGATCTAGGCCTCAAATAAAAATTGTGGCTGAACCATTATTTTTAGAATGTATTTTAGAGTCAAAATGACCTATTATATGACATGGTTTGGATGTGTAACTTGTGATTTCCAATTTTCAATTTCAACTTATTTAACTTATGCCTCCATTTTAGGCCATTTTTATCACTTTTTGATACAAGCCTTTTCAACATCTCATGACCTCCCTACTAGACTTAAAACATCATTTTAAGCAAGTTTTATGTTGAATATTTTTCCATTTGAAGCTTGGAAATAGGAGATATGGCCTTATGCTTGAAATGACCTATAACCTCCAAATGACCAAAATGCCCTTGACTTGCCAAAGCCATAGGTTGAGTTCTTCAAATCCTATCAAGGACTTCTAGTACTCTCTAGAAAGATAAGAAGATGCTCTACAACATTCTTGTTTACCAAGAGTTCATAGGAATCATCCTACTAGGGCAAAAGTTGGATGCAAGTTGGGTGACTTCCAAGGGCCCAGATTCACATACCTCAGATGACCTGTAATTTGTCAAAGTCATAACTTGAGCTCTACAAATCCTAACAAGGACTTCTAGTACTCAAATTAAATCTAAGAGCAAGCTCTACAACATTCATGTTGTGGGGAAGATGAGATGACAATCACATCTTGAGCTACACTGCCTTGAAGATAGGGATCAAACTAGGGGATTTTACACTGTCAAGCCTTAGAAACCCTAGCTTAAAACTTCTCAAAATCCTCAATCATGATGAGTTGGTCTAGGAATCATCCTTATAGCATCTCAATGCATCATTCCATGATAACATGGCTCTTGGATTAGGTCTCAACCCTCTCCAAACCCTCAGTTGACCTAGGGTTGACCCAGTCAAACCCTAATTCCACCACTCATGGCTGAATCTTCTGAATTCTTGTATAATGACCTTTCTAGGATTCATGATGGCTTTCAAGACATCTCATAAGCTTTCTCAAAGCTTCAAGTCCATCCTCATAGTCTCAGAATCATCTGAGGATCTCCCGCAACCCTCTAGTTATGAGACACACAACCTTGGTTTCAACCAATCTCTCTGAGGATCTCTTGAGTTTTCTAACAAAGATATCAACCTTTGAACACTTGAATAACCTTCTTGGCTAGCTTCAAAGTCTCATACAACTCTTGCAGGGTAAATAAATGTTGGTCAAATTTTGGGGTGCAACAACTGCCCCTATTCAAACGGCTTGAACCTGACTGGGTGAGGAGCGAACAGCTCTCAGCCAATCAAGGTGCGAGACGGTTGAATACCGATAAACCCGGAAATTTTCCAAATGCACAAGTACACGGTACTCTGGCGGGAACAAATCTTCGAAAACTGCAATAATAGCTGCACGACAACTAGCTGGATAATTGGTCACACGGTAACTGGTAATACATAGTCGATCATGCCATCAGGCATCACGATTCCTCGGGACTCTTCAGGTCAACCATCAGGTTGATCATGCCATCAGGCATTCCAAGCAAATTGTCGGGCATCAGCCGGACTTCAACCATTAGGTTGATCATGCCATCAGGCATTCAAAGAAACTGTCGGGCATCAGCCGGACCTCAACCATCAGGTTGATCATGCCATCAGGCATTCCAAAGAAACTGTCGGGCATCAGCCGGACCTCAACCATCAGGTTGATCATGCCATCAGGCATTCCAAAGAAACTGTCGGGAATCAGCCGGACTTCAACCATCAGGTTGTTCATGCCATCAGGAATTCAAAGACCTCGTCGGGCATCAGCCGGACTTCGTCAGCAAGTCGGGAATAGAATTCTTGGTCAATCATGAGCCAATTGGGAATATCTAAACCTCTGCCATCAGGCACTCCGCATCAGCTGAGAGAACTGCTTCATTAATACGGTCAGACTTCAATCATGGAGTCTTCAAGGGAGGTTTCAACTTCGCCGTTCAAAACCTGCTGGGGATGACGCATCGCCGCTGGGGATTCTGGAGAACTATCAAGTAACTCCGCTCCGGGGGTCCAGAAATCATTCTGGATGGATCAACTCTGCTGAGGACTTCAAGAATCATCTTGGACAAATACCTCCGCCGGAGACTTCAAGAATCATCTTGAACCGACGACCATTCTGGAGATTTCAGGAATCATCCTGAGCGAACACTCTGTTGGGGATTTCAGGAATCATCCTGGGCAACCTTCACTGGGGACTCTAAGCATCAACTTGAGCAACCAATTCTGGTGACTGTACTGGGGTCTTAAGAATCATCTTAAGCAAACAGCCTGTTGGGGAATTCAAGAATCATCTTGAACCGAAGACTTCGCTGGAGACTTCAAGGATCATCTTGAGCAAGCGGCTTTGATGGGGAGAATGTCAGGAATCATCCTGAGCAATCAATTCTGCGGCGGAACACCAGCAAAACAAGAACAGTAACAACCTATATCATGTTTATTATGCATATGCTTCGGCAATGGCGCAATGCTCCACACGGTGGAAATGCTATGCGTTTATGATAAATGCTATGCAATCATGCACTATGATGCGATCCCGTCAGCAAAATAAATGCTGAAGGGAGAATCCCTCTGTCAAGGAGAAAGAACTACTCAGATAGAGGAATCATCCTGCTGAGGAGAACAAGGTCACGCCAATCTCAATTGGACTCCGCAGGGGACACAACTTCAGTTGACTGCTGCGGGGGAAACAACTTCAATTGACTGCTGCAGGGGTACGACGCTCTGTGAGAACCTGGACTTGCTGAGGGAAAGCGATGTCAATTGCGGGAATAACCTGTATGGCCTTCTCGGCTACCTCTCTGGAGATAACGACTCTGTGGGGAAACAACATCAGCTGTTCAACCTTCCACTGGGGGAAAAACCAATCATGGCTTGAGCAGCTTCCAAGGATTCGGCTCTCTTAGGGATCTGCAAACTCGGCTGAGGAAGGAGAAATCATTCTGCTTCGCTGGAGAGAGTACGACTCTGCGGGGGAATCTCAATTCTGCTGGGGAAGAAGGGATCATCTGACTTCGGGGGAGGGTATAACCCTGGTGGGGAATTTCAATTCTGCTGGAGACTTCAGTCTGGCACCATCAGTTGCTATATACTTCGGCGTACGAATAGTTTCCTGCGAAACCTGCACTTGTGACCCGGTGCTGGGGGATGAACACGCGCTTCGGCGCCTGACTCAGCTGGGGAGATGATGTTCCTTCAGGACGCATCTGATTGGGGGAGAGAATCTTCTCTGCTTAGGGATACATATCAATGCTCACGATCTCGCGTTCAGGCTCTGCGGGGAGAGGCTACTGAACTCTGCTGGAGAAGGAGGAATCATCCTGCTTCAGGGATGTGCACGGCGCACTGTCTGGTATATGCTACACCTGTAACAACACAAACAAACAGACAAGATACCCTTCTCAAAGGGACCTATCGAGGTTATTATCTCGTGACAATATTCAAGTAATTCATTGTTTCAATAATCAGTGGGCTAGGCCCGTAAGTTTATGTATGCGCATTTTATCAAAAACATCGGCGTTCTTTTTCGCAAACAAAACAGATAAATGCTAAACAGGCAAACAGAATTGTTGAATAGTATACATTTTATTGATAACGGACCCCTGAATGGGTAAAAATGTTTTACAATAGAGGCAAACTCCTGGAATGAGGAAGCCGCGCAAAAATAAAACATAAATATACATCAGTATATACAAATGTCGGCAACGAGGCGTAGACGAACACCATGAGTTGATCCTTCTATGACCCACTCGACTTTGATACTTCTCCGACGCTTCAGCTTCGGAAGAGATTGATTCAGATAAACGGCCCTCAGGTCTTCCAAGCCACTAAACAATGAAAGTCCACACGCGGAACGCAGTCATTTGCTTTTTCAAATCCCTAACTTTTGCGTGAACCGCCCTTTACGGGTTTTCAGTTCACCGGGATACCCTTTTTTGCCGAAGCCGCCCAGTGTAGGTTTTCGACTTCGCAGGTGTACGTTTTTCAATTTATATCCCTAATTTTTGCCCGAACCTTTTATTCTGTTTTTGGTTCGCCGGGATGCCCCATTTTTGCCTGGACTCTCTTTTTTGTCCAGCGGGTCACTTTCAAGCAAAGTATTTTTTAACTGCGTCCGCATTCACCGGGGATGCAAAATCTTCGCCATCCATCGTGGATAACAACAAAGCTCCTCCCGAGAAGACCTTGCTGACGACGTACGGACCTTCGTAATTCGGGGTCCACTTGCCCCGGTGATCGGAGTGTGGAGGAAGAATCTTCTTCAGGACGAGATCACCCGTCTGAAAGCTCCTAGGACGCACCTTCTTATCATAAGCTTTCTTCATTCGGCTTTGGTACAGACGACCAAACGCAATCGATGCTAACCTCTTCTCGTCCATCAGGCTGAGTTGGTTCAGACGATTCGTAATCCATTCTGCCTCGTCGAGTTTCACATCAACCAAAACTCGCAAAGAAGGGATCTCCACTTCTAGCGGTAGGACTGCTTCCATACCGTACACCAAGGAGAAAGGAGTTGCCCCGGTTGATGTACGTATCGTCGTACGATAACCGTGCAGTGCAAACGGCAGCATCTCGTGCCAATCTTTGTAGGTCACAACCATCTTCTGAACAATCTTCTTTATGTTCTTGTTGGCCGCTTCAACGATGCCATTCATCTTCGGCCGGTAAGGAGATGAGTTGTGGTGCTCAATCTTAAAACTCTGGCACAACTCCTTCATCATCTTGTTATTCAGATTCGAACCATTATCAGTAATGATCCGCTCGGGAATTCCGTAACGACAGATGATGTCCCTCTTTATGAATTTAGCCACTACCTGCTTGGTAACATTAGCATACGAGGCTGCCTCCACCCACTTGGTGAAGTAGTCGATGGGTACTAAAATGAAGCGGTGACCATTAGACGCAGTGGGCTCGATCTTGCCTATCATGTCGATGCCCCACATGGAGAACGACCACGGGGAGAACATGACATTCAACGGGCACGGTGGCACATAAACTTTATCAGCATAAATCTGGCACTTACGACATCTCTTCGTGAACCTGAAGCAATCAGACTCCATCGTCAGCCAGTAGTATCCTGCTCTCAGGATCTTCCTCATCATGGCATGCCCGCCGACGTGCGTACCAAATGTGCCTTCATGGACTTCTTCCATGAGCATACTCGCCTCTTTCTCATCTACACATCTGAGCAGCATGAGATCGTGGTTTCTCTTATACAGAACTCCATCAGGATTGAGATAAAAAATTTCTGGACAGCCTCCTCAGAGTCTTCTTATCCTGGGTTGACGCACCCGCAGGGTACTCCTTAGTCATAAGGAAAATCTAGATGTCATGGAACCATGGCTTGCCGTCGGCGGCTGCCTCGATTGCAAAGACGAATGCAGGTCTATCAAGACGGGAAAGGACAATTCTTGGAGCCTCATTCCAAAAATTGACTTTATACATTGAAGCCAACGTGGCTAAGGCATCAGCCATTTGATTCTCCGCTCTGGGCACATGATGGAGTTCCACTCGATCAAAGAATGGAAGTAGCCTTCTGGCATAATTCATGTACGGCACAAAATTCGATTGACGAGTCTCCCACTCCCCTTTAATTTGGTTGATCACCAGCGCTGAGTCACCATATACGTCTAGGTTCTTGATTCTCAAATCAATTGCCTCTTCTAGACCCATGATGCATGCTTCGTACTCCGCCTCATTATTGGTGACTGGAAACGTCAGTCTCGCAGTAAACGGGATGTGGGATCTGTGGGGAGTCGTGATGATAGCCCCGATGCCACTTCCATAGGAATTAACCGCCCCATCAAATATCAATTTCCACTGGGATTTCCTATCTGGCCCCTCGTCGGGCAACGGCTCATCGCAATCCTTCGCTTTGAGAAACATAATATCCTCATCAGGGAATTCGAATTTCATCGGCTGGTAATCCTCGATCGGCTGTTCGGCAAGGTAATCAGACAATACGCTTCCCTTGATGGCCTTCTGGGACACGTACTGAATATCATATTCCGTTAACACCATTTGCCATCTGGCAATCCTGCCCGAGAGAGCCTGCTTCTCGAAGACTTACTTGATCGGATCCATCTTCGAAATTAGCATAGTGGTGTGATTGAGCATGTACTGTCGTAAACGTTTGGCAGCCCAGGCTAGTGCACAACACGTTTTCTCCAGCATCGAGTATCGAGATTCACAGTTCGTGAACTTCTTACTCAAGTAGTAAATGGCATGCTCTTTTCTGCCCGTCTCGTCGTGCTGACCGAGAACACACCCCATACTATTCTCAAGAACTGTCAAGTACATGATTAATGGTCGTCCAGCAACTGGGGGTATCAAGACTGGAGGTTCCTGCAGATACTGTTTTATCTTGTCGAATGCCTTCTGGCAATCCTCGTTCCAGGTAATCGCCTGATCTTTCTTTAAAAGCTTGAACATCGGTTCACACGTGGCCGTGAGCTGAGAAATAAATCTTGCAATGTAGTTTATTCTGCCCAGGAAACCACGAACTTCTTTGTCTGTTTTTGGCACTGGCATTTCTTGTATCGCTTTAATCTTCGCAGGATCAACCTCGATGCCTCTTTCACTCACGATAAACCCCAGTAACTTTCCGGACCGTACTCCGAAGGTACACTTGTTAGGATTCAGCCTCAACCTGAACTTCCTAAGCCTCTCAAAAAGCTTCAGCAAATTGACCAGATGCTCTTCCTCCGTCTGGGACTTCGCAATCATGTCATCAACATAGACCTCAATCTCCTGATGAATCATGTCATGAAACAAAGTTACCATTGCTCGTTGATAAGTGGCCCCTGCGTTCTTCAGACCGAAGGGCATTACCTTATAGCAAGAATGTTCCCCATGGAGTGATAAACGTTGTTTTCTCCATGTCCTCCGGCGCCATCTTGATCTGATTGTAACCGGAGAAGCCATCCATGAACGAAAACACGGAGAACTGGGCTGTGTTGTCGACCAACACATCGATATGAGGCAACGGGAAATCATCTTTAGGGCTCGCCCTATTCAAATCCCGATAATCGACGCACATGCGTACTTTACCGTCCTTCTTCGGTACAGGTACTATGTTGGCGACCCACGGAGGATAAGTGGTGACCGCTAAGAAGCCAGCATCGAGCTGTTTCTGCACTTCTTCTTTGATCTTAACGGCCATATCTGGTCTCGTCCTCCTAAGCTTCTGCTTAACGGGAGGGCAATCTTCTCGCAGTGGCAAGTGGTGGACCACGATGTCCGTGTCAAGTCCGGGCATATCTTCGTATGACCAAGCAAAGATGTCACTATACTCTCTCAGCATCTCGACTAAGCTCTGCTTGACATCACTCTGCAATGCGGCCCCTATCCTGACATTTCTGACGAGCTCTTCAGAACCCAGATTCACGATTTCAATCTCCTCTTCGTGAGGCAGAATAACTTTTTCCTCTTGTTTTAACAAGCGGGCCAACTCTTCAGGAAGGTCTTCGTCTTCATCGATCTCTTCTTCGGCTTGATAGATCGGGAAATCGAAGTCGAAGTGAGCCGTAGAGGGTCCAGAGTCGATGTCGTCTGTTATGTGGATCCTGCAATAACAAGGGTTAAGTTTAAAACAAGAATATGCAGGTTAGCACAAACCCCATTGCCATTTTGCTGTTTTTCAAAACAAATATAAAACAGGAATAACAGAGATCACAATATTTGAATACGAGGAAAACGCCTTTGATTTATTAACAAAATGCATGTACATAATCCAACAAGGCCCTGACAATAAAACTGCTATGCCCCGGGTAGGACATAGGGTTGTACAATGATTGGAAAAAGTAAATCATTACTCTTCACTTGTCA
This sequence comes from Lathyrus sativus, assembly GCA_963859935.3. NCBI lineage: Eukaryota > Viridiplantae > Streptophyta > Magnoliopsida > Fabales > Fabaceae > Lathyrus > Lathyrus sativus. The sequence continues at coordinate 470,929,815 of OZ012738.1, forward strand.
TCTGGATGATATCCTTGATGGTCCAGTTGTTGAGGCCCTCGCCTGGCTTGCTCGGCTGAATCCAAGAGTTGAGGTCACAATCGCTATCCTCGTTGTCTTCAGGCGCCGCGTTGATACCTTCGAAAATCACTCTGCCACTGGTAAATTGGATCGGCCCTTTACCTCGAGAAGCGCTGCTAGACGAAGAAGAAGAAGCTTCAGCTTCGGGAGAATATCCCAACCCAAACTTATCCTGCTTGTTGGGTATCTCCAAAATTTGCCCCCAGCCTGGGGTAGATCCGGCTTGGACAACGGCCCCAGCTTCTTTGAAGGAGGAGAGATTCATCTCTGGCTTTTCAGCGACCACAGGAGCTACGTCCTTCACTTTGACAGCCTCGAACGCTTGGCATAGAGTCTCATAGATTTCTCCATCCATTTCAACATACTTAAAGGATGACAAATGGCTCACCATTATATCCTCCTCGCTGCAAACGGTTACAATGCTTCCTCCGACAGCATATTTGAGCTTTTGGTGCAACGTGGAGGTCACGACACCAGCAGCATGGATCCATGGCCGGTCCAAGAGACAACTGTAGGCAGGCATGATGTCCATAATATAAAAGACCGCGTTGAACGTTTCCGGACCGACTTGGATCGGCAGGGTCACCTCCCCGAAAACGTGGCGTTTAGTTCCGTTGAACGCCTTCACAACCAGATCACTGGGTGTGCAGATCACTCCACGAGTATCCAGCTTCATTAATGCCTTCTTTGGAAGAATATTAAGTGACGAACCCGTGTCCACCAATACGTGCGACATGATCGTGCCCCTGCATTCTATCGAGATGTGCAGGGCGCTATTGTGATTCCTCCCTTTTGGCGTCAGCTCTAAGTCTGTGAACCCTAGCCCATTGCCAACATTAACGTGGGCTACCACCTCTTCTAACTGATTCACCGATATTTCTTGCGGTACGTAGGCGGCGTTCAACACCTTCAGCAGCGCATTGCGGTGTGCTTCATAACACAGCAACAGGTTTAGAATGGAAATCTTCGAGGGCGTCTGATGGAGATGATCTACAATCTTGTAGTCGCTCTTTTTAATCAACCGCATAAACTCCTCGGCATATTTGACAAGAAAATCTTTCTCTACCCCACACGGGACTTCTTCGACGGCTTTGCTTTTCCCTTTATCGGTCGCATCAGCTTTGATTGCTTTATCTGCCACGACCTCTGGCGGTGCAAATACTCTTCCGCTGCGAGTAATACCACTGATTCCTGCGAGGTTCTCCATAGTTGACCCATACGGCTCTAGCTCCAACCTCTGTCCGTTGCAATAAACTTCAGCCCCATAATGCCACGGGACGGCGTTAGTGCTCTCGAAGGGTATTGGCCCAGCTTTGGTAATAGTGATCGTAGGCGGTCTGGGCGCAGAAATGGTTATTGGCCGGTGAGGGATGATGATGGTGGCGACTTCATCGGCCTGCTCCAGCACTACCTCTCCTGATCCACTCTCAGCCCTCCGCCGGCTAAACTGCAGAATCCCCTCAGTCATCAGACTTTGAATTCCTTCTACCAACTGCTCACACCCATCGAAATGTGTGGCACAGTCCATACATAACTCTCCGCACCCTAGAAAGAACCCTCTTTTCAGCAACTTAGCTTTGACGAAGCTAAGCGGCGTCTTCAGGTCTCTGACATCAGTCAACAGATCTGCACTCTCTTCTTCGATAATGGCGTTCACTCCGCCTCCCCTATGATTCGGCATAGGATTCTTCGTGACATTGGGCATATTATCGGAGAAGTTAATGATCTTGGCATCTACCAGGTCCTGCACCTTATGCTTGAAGGCTTTGCAGTTCTCGATTGTGTGGCGTGGTGCCCCTGAGTGGAAGTCGCAAGTGGCATTTGCGTCGTACCCTGGTGGAGGTTCCCCTGTCAAGGGAGCCATCGTCCTCTTCTGGACCAACTGAAGCTGAAGCAAGGTCTGCAAGAGTTGCGCGTACGACATGGGCGGTGCCTCGAAGTGATGGTTTGCCAAAGATGCCCGATTCTGGTACTTTCTATATCCCTGTTGATTCGGTTGCTGCTGCTGCTGCTACTGCGGAGCTGCTGGGATATTTATACTGGCTATCTGCTACTGAGGGCCTTTGCCCTTCCTTCGAGCGTTGGTCACAGCGCTCGCTTCTTCTTCTCGTTGTTTTCCAGCATAAGGTTTCTTTCCACCTCCTCCAGCTGAGGATGACTCACCTTGAATCTTCCCGATCTTGATTCCATTCTCGACGTGCTCGCCCATGATAATGAGAGCTGAGAACGTCCCAGACATACCGCTGACTAACTTTTCATAGTAAACCCCCGGGAGGGTAGCTACAAACATCTGCACGAGCTCTCGTTCAACCATCGACGGCTGAACCCGGGCTGCCAACTCACGCCACCGCTGGGCGTACTCCTTAAATCCTTCATTACTCCTCTGCGACAGGTTCTGCAGCTGGACTCGGTTCGGGGCCAAGTCACTATTGTATTGATAGTGGTGCGCAAATGCTTCAGCGAGATCCTTCCATGTGCGCACACTAGCGGGCTCCAGACCCATGTACCACTCGAGGGATGGTCCAGAAAGGTTGTCTTGGAAGAAGTGCATCAGCAACTTCTCGTCCTCCGAATAAGCAGACATCTTCCTGTAGTACGATCTCAGGTGGACACGAGGGTAGGTGGTGCCCTTATATTTCTCAAAGTCAGGTACCCTGAACTTAGGAGGTACCTTGAAATCAGCAATTAATCCCAGCTTGGACATATCAACGCCCAGAGTATTCTGATTCTCAATATCTCTCATTTTATCCTCAAGTGCCTTGAATCTAAGTCGTGCTTCAGCATTCAGCTCTCCTTCAGCACCTTTCTGAGAGAACACATCATCCTGATGATCCTCAAGCCATGGCTGAGGCACAAACAGATTCCCGACGCCTGTATTGCCATTGCCCGGCCTGATATTGACATTAGCTCCCAGACTCCCGTTACCGACGCCCGCCGTATTGAGTCCGATGTTGGCCATCACGTTTCCATGAGCACTGCCGTTGCCCCCGGCCACGGGGACACCGTTCTGCGGAGTTTCAACTGGTGGAGGAGTAGGCACGGTCCCACCGTGGAGCACGCCGTTGCTATCAACCCTGGAGATCAAAGGCTGGACCAAAGTTCTGAGCTGATCTTGGCCATTGGCGACCACTTGCATGAGTTCCATGAAGCGATCCATCCTTTCGCGGAGCTCCTGAACATCAGTTTGCACTTGATCCATGATTCTGGTCTGATTAGCTCTAGTCGGATAACGGTGAATCGGTCTCTGCTCAATCCTGAAACCACCAGAAACAACCTGGGACAACCTGTAAACCTGAAAAACCTGTAAACACTAAAGGGTTAGGAAAAACAACAAAATGCTCGTCATGCAAATGCTTCATGCAGATGCATGTGTGTGTCTGTGTTCTTGGGAGATCTCCCCCGATCCTAGTGCCTGAGTGCCAGTGCTGATAATAATAAGAAGAAGAAGTCCGAGTCCAATCAGGGAAACAACAATTTCATATATAAAGAAAGCCTATCAAGGCAGTACATAGAATCAGTGAGTACAAGATGAATCAACAGCGTGACCTCAGCCAACAAGCCTGGTGATGGTCAGCATACAACAATGATCAAAACAAAAGGAATACAAATAGTCGAGTATGGCCACGGGCGCGATACCCTTCTAACAACTCCTTCGTCTCTGGATGATCTGGCAGAGTAAGTAACCCCTCGACGAGTAATTCCCTCTGCACAATGGTATACTGAAGTCCTTCGACCGAACTTTCCCATGCTCCTTCACCGAAGAAATCTTCTAATTTCCGCTTCTTGGACTCAAACGTCAGCTTGCGCTCCTTCAGGTTAGCGAGAGCTTTGTTGAGCTGGCCTTCGGCGACGTATCTGCGGGCGGTTTCTTCATCAAACCTCTTTTCACTGTCCTTCACCTGGGCTTCCAGCTTGGAGATCTGTAGCATCAGCTTATCCTCTCGCTCTTTCCTGGTGGCCAGGGAAGCCTTCCAGTGTTGGTTGAACTTGGATATCCTTTGATATGCTTCGTCCAAGTGCTGCTTCTTCGTAGCCAGTACGTCGTTGACAGCTTTGAAGTCTCGATCCATGCGTTCACGCTTGGCTATCTTCTTAGTCAGGTCTGTACCCAGCTGGTTCACCAACTTTGTCTGCCTTTTGAAAGAGTGCACGGCTTCGTTCCTCTCGCTTCGGAGCTGAGCTAATTCCTTCTCCAGTTCTTCGTTCGCCCGCTTCAATTCATCCCGCTCAGCTAACACCTGATTATGCTGCTGAAGGGGCACAGTAGTAGGCTCTTCGATCATTGGAGGGCTTTCTGGCTTGGCATGAGGAAACGGCATCCCTATAGCATTTACTCTGGCTCTGATCCAAGTCAAATATGGAGGGTAAGCTTGATTGTTGCTTTTTCCCAGCACTGGCTTTCCTTGCTTATTGATACCATTCCACGCCCGCTGAAGCTTGGACAACAGATCCCCCTCTAGAATACCAGTGAGGTACAGAGATTCCTGTACCTCTTCATCCTTCGGCGGAGTTCTCAAAGCATATGCGAACTGTCGAACCAGCAACGACGGATTGTAGTTTATACAGCCCTTCCTACCTATCAAAGGTACATTTGGAAACCCGCTGCAACTGAAGATCACCTCGGTACCCAACCTATCTCTGTCGAACCAGTCAATGTCCTCTGCAGATAAACTCATCAGACGTTCGGGCCACTCAGCTGTGGCTGCAGACGAGACAAAAGGACCCCTTTTGGGAAGATGACTATCAAGCCATTTGTATAGCAAGGGTACGCAGCACGAGACATTCTTCCCCCTCCTGTTCTCGTTTTTGTAGTGGACTGAATGATAGACATCTCTTATCAAGGTAGGGACTGGATTCCCTGAAGCAAAGATGTGAAACGCATCAAAGTCTACAAAATCGAGCATATTAGGGAACAGGATGATGCCATATATGCATAGAGCGAGGATGGCATTGAACGCGACCCAGCATCCGTCTTTGGCACACTGCTGAGCCTTACCCACCAGAAACTGCAAGGAGAACCCAGGAACCTTGTTCCAACTAGTCAATACTAACTCGGAGGCGTCCAGATGAAGTGAAGGAGCTAAACCAGCCAGATCAGGCTCAGCATCCATGTGAACAAAAGGCATCTGCCTCTTGATAGGCACACCTAGCAAATCAGCATATTCTTCCAGCGTAGGTGCGAGAACAAAATCCTAAAAAGTGAAACATCTCAGCGGAGGGTCGTAGAACTGCAGCAGAGCATGCAACCCATTCAACTCGAACACAGAAGGCTTATGAACCAAACTGAGCAACCTGCCGTAAGATTTCCTGAACTCATCCCTCACAGAATCATCTGCTAGAGCTATCAAACCAGTCAACTTAACCACATCAGGGGCGGGGAACTTGTAAGCCACGGTCTTCCTCAGAGAGCCCATAACAATACAATAGGAGGCAAGAAATCCTGGATCGGGGGAAAATGGTACCTGCAACACAGACACACGTTAATGAAATGCAAATGAGTATGCAAACTAATGCAAAATGCAATCATGCAATAAGAGGTCAGGGCAACTGGTGCTGTGGAGATTCTGCATCAACAAAACCATGACGCTGCTCTATCAAGAACAACCACTGATGAGAAGAAAACCCCGGTGTAGGACCACAAATCTGATCTGTCAAGAACAACCATCTGATAGGACCATATACATAGGATCATAATTCTGCTCTGTCAAGAACAAATGTCTGATAATAAGGACCTCGGATGTAGGATCAAGAAATATCTGCTGGTGAGGTCTTCAGATCCCCAATCAAAAATCTGCTCTATCAAGAACAAACATACAGCTGCTGATGAGATCTTCAGACCCCAATCAAAAATCTGCTCTGTCAAGAACAAACAACATATGCTGCTGAGATCTTCAGACCCCATCAAAAATCTGCTCTATCAAGAACAAATAACTGATGACGAAAATTCTGCTCTATCTAGAACAAATACACATCTGATGATAAGATCCTCTGATCAAAACCTGATCTATCAAGAACAGACATACACCTGATGATAAGATCCTCTGATCAAAACCTGCTCTATCAAGAACAGACAAATCTGCAACTGAGAAACCCCGGTACCAACAAACTGATTCACTGTCAAGAAAACCAGGTAATCTGAAGGTCAAGGTTTCCTGCAATAAACCCAACCCTGCTCACAGGTGTAGACCTAAACTGACTCAAGTTTGGCATCCTATGCGTTCATCAGCATCACAGACATTCAAGAGGGGTGATATGATACCCAGAAGGTGTGGCATCACCAGCTCATGAAGCGGCCTCACTCGGCTGAATCACAAATGATCGGTCCCCAGAGTCGACAATCCACCAAACCAGCAACCGTCTCAACCCAAAGGGTTGAAAGAGAAGCCAACCGGATGAACCTCGTCTGAGCGTGGATTTCATGAGACACTAGTGCCTGCAAAGCAAGCACGCGCCCACTAATTTCCACAACTAATTCTATGGTGCACTCAAGCCTGGGTCTGGCTTCTCACTCATCAGAACTCCCATCCCACAACAGCACAGATAATCATATCATACTGAAAAAATAAAGTGCGGGAAGTAAAGTGCGAGAAGTAAAATGCGATAAATAAACGCAACCCAACAAGTAAACATACAAGCGTTAGGATTGACTCGCATAGGGAACCAGAGATTCTGGGTTCGATCCCCAGCAGAGTCGCCAGCTGTCACTTGCGCGAAAATAAGGTGCCGGCACAACAGAAGAGTCGCCACCTTTTGTTATTTATCCCTCAAAGAGGGAAAGGAAACGATCGGAAAAACCTGACGAAAAAGGGTAAGACAAGGTCGTCGCAACCATTGTCTGGGTTCGGGAGTCGGTTACGCAAGGGGAAGGTATTAGCACCCCTCACGTCCGTCGTACTCGACGGGATCCACGCTTGTTGTGATTACTTGGACGGGTTGGTTTTATCTATTTACCTATCAAGGCTGGCTTAAAAAGAAAAGAAAATGACTCGGCAAAGCGTCGCACTTTATGCCTACGTATTCTCATCAGAGAACGAGAAATCAGAGTCAACGTAGTTCGACCTACGACGGGTTATGGAGGAAGGTAGCTCGCCAATACATCAGTATTGTGCCTACGTACTCTCGACAGGTATGAGAGATCAGAGCTTACGTAGTTCGGGACACTACGCTTTATTTCCTGTCTTTTACGAAAGAAGTGTTTTTTATTGTGTTTGCGATTTCAATCGCACTAGAGACTATGACCTGAGAGAGAATGCGTCGCATGTCACCCAAAGGGTACCATACTAAACATCCAGACTGTGGAAAAGAAACTCTCCCACAATCCTTTCTCAGATAGCTTAAGGCTCGTAACGTACGAAAGAAATCATTCATGATTACTGTATCTTAAACTGTTTTGAGATGAGAAGAGAACAGGCCCAACTAGGAGGGATACTATCAAGTCCTACTGTTGTCACGCCATGGATTCATCCTATGGTTGAGGTTCGAACAGGGAACTCCTAGAAGTTATCATGCATAGGTTTCAACCTAAAGTTCTATCATCACTTCCTTATCAAAGGAAATGAGAGTCCTAAGGGATCATATCAATGATACACCAAAACAGACAAAGCATCAGCTTAACAGTAAAATGCATGCAATGCAAGTGAGGGAGGAAATGTGTGTGGGGCTTCAGCCTCCACAAGCTCATCTCAACCTCAAGCCAAAATGGATAACAGTAATCATACTGAAAGATAAAACATGCTATCAAGCAATAACAGTAAACTGCAATCATACAGATGAAAAAGAAAATAAAATGCCATCAGCCAAACAAACCACATGGGCAAGGGAGCTGGGCTCTACCGAATACCCGCAAGCAAAGCCACACAGTAACAATACAAGCAGAGGGAGCCACTCAACCTCTAGTGCAATCATGCTCCTAGATTCTACTTATTCTAGTCATGGACTTATTCTAATGCATCAAGCAAGTCAAACAAAACATGTCAATACAACAAAGAAAAAGACAAGAGAGCAACTCCTCTCTCAAATTCAAGCTTTAGCTCCTCCAACAGCAACTCAGTCTTTAGACTTCAATCACTCTTGACAAATATCAATTTGCTTTTCCAGGTTTCAACCCTTCAACATAAGTTTCAACTTATCTTCTCCTTTAAGCTTCAGTTTCTTGATCAGTTCCACCTTCAGGCTTCACTGTTATCCACAAGTATCAACTTGATCTCCTTCAGGATCTCCAGGCATCAAAGTAAGTATCAACTTCCTTTGTTCTTCAAGCTTCAGCTCCTCAGAAGAATCTTCAATCACTTAGAAGTATCAACTTCATCCTTCAGTTTTTTACTCCATCTTTAGGGGTCTTCAAGTATCAACTTGCTCTTGTTGCTCTTTAAGCTTCAGCTGGAATGGCAATACTCAAGGATTCATCCTCTTCTACACTCTTCAATGCAGTCTTCATCTTCACACTCAGGCTCAGCATCTCTCAAGATAATAAAACCAGAGGAGATCACTTAACTGGATAAGCTGGGGATATTGAACTGCTTATTGACCACCAAAGGTGACCTATAAGGGTTCAACATCAAAGGAAGGGTACCCTCAAAAGTTCTACTTCCTAGGTACTATCACTTATTCCTCCAAAGGAGAGAGGTGTATACCATGGAAGGACTTTGAATCATAGGGAGGAATGGAGGTGAAAGATACCATCCATGTTTTAAGAAAGAAGTTAACTAGGTCTAAACTCTTCCTAATCCCTAACCCTAAAACAATCAAAAAAACAAACAAGGTCAAGCTCTCAAGCTCCTCAATGCTCCTACTATGCAATACCAAGCTCTCCAAGCCCACAAAGCAAAGCAACAAAAATACAAGCCCACAAGGGCAACACAAACAATCATCAAATACAAAAATCATCTAAAAATAGTATACCACTATATTAAAACCTAATATAATTTCTAAGGGATCCTACATATCTACCCTTGATACCCTTATATGCCCCAATGTCTAACTTGACCTAGAAACCCAAAATTCTAGTGTTATTGTGGACCTATGTTAAGGATTGACCTAATTCTACACAACCTAATGTCATCTAAGAAAAACTAACCTAAAATTCATCACAAAATTATGGAATAAATACAGGGGGAATCTAAAGCTTATACCTAACTATACTAAAAATAATGGCCTAAAAATACTAAGCGAGCTACCTAAACAAAATTCTACAAATTCATGTATCAACATAAAAGAATTAAAAAGCTATTAAAATGGAAAATACACAAAAAATATTAAAAATGCATTAAATGCAAATATTTTTATTTGATAATTTTCTAGACATTATTATGAAATGGGAGAAAAAATTCCCACTTAAAAATCATTATTTTTCCATTTATTATGATTTTCCAAAGTTTAACAAAAAATGGAAGAAAATGAAATTAAAATATGAAACTGGGGTGCAGATAGTAACCAGATGCAGTTGAGTTCCTCAATGGGCTAAAAATGAGGGGTGCAGGTAGTAACGCGCTAAGCCCAATTATTATCAGAAAATCAATTAAAAAATGAAACTAAAATAGAGAATGAAACAGTGCAGGAAGTAATGATTTCCAGTTCAAAATCAGGTGGGCCACGAAGATAGGGTGTGGATAGTGGTTTCTTCACTAAAGCCCAAGAACTCCTTTTAATGAAACGGGGCGTTTCATCCTAGTTTCAGATTCCCCCTCAAACCGAAATTAAATCGTGGCCCATGGATCAAGAAATAGTCAATGGTCAGCTTGCCATCCAACGGCCATGAACTCGTCTTCAACCTCCAGCTAGGGTTTGCAAGGGAAGCCATGAAAATGCAGAGTATTAAGCTTCATCTTCCTCAAACACGAACTCCATCAATTCTTCATGGAAAATAGAAATTCAAGATCCTATCTTTCCTAGAATTTTATGCTGAATCCAACCATGCTCTTAAAATCAACTGAATCATCCTAAATCACTGAACCCGATCCAAGATCCAAAATGTACTCAATCATCAACTATCATGGTTCTTGAAATTTCTTGCATCAGACTACTCACCAACTCATACTGAGTGAAATTAGCTATCTAACATGAATTATATCTCACTATACCACGAGTTCTTGATCATCAAAGAAATGGTGTCCAATATTCAACCTTCACCAATTGCTCTCTAACTCTCCAAAATCCATCACCTATGTGTCTCTAACCTTTCTACACTAACAAACTAACCTAATTATGCATAAAACATGGGGTAGTGGAGAATTTGCAAACCTGGTTATTCTTGATCAACAGATGGTGAAATCCTTCACTTCAAGCCTTGAAATTCTTCAGAAAGTTTCCTTAGATGCTAATCTTGCTACTGTTTGCAACAAATTTGATGGAGGAAGCTTCAATCTCAGAATTCGATTCTGACTTGCTACCTTGAAAGTTCAATCACCAACTCTTCAATTCATCATGGATTTGCTCTCAAGTTGATCTGCACAGCTTCAGAATCATCAATGGAGTGTGTTTGTATAGAAAGAATGAATGGAATTGAAGAAGAATGTAGAATTGGAACTTGACTTGCAATGGAAGCAACAAGATAGCACTCTCTCTCTTTTCTCACTTTTCTCTCCAACCTTGCATCTGAGCAAGCTCTAACCATTATATAGGACTTGTTAGAACTGTCCAGAACCTTCTGGAACAATCCAATGAGTATTTGAGCTTCTCATCTCATGATACTTTGATTTCACTTCTCACCATATGCTATCTCATGCCAAGCCTCTTGTAACCACCAATTCTGACTTGAAATTCTCCCCACATGAGATGTATGATGTGTTACAACCCTTAACTAACTTGTACATTGAGTTTTTTCATGTTTTGCTTTGGTGCCTTAAGATGCAAGTAAGTCATTTCCAAAGCAGCCATATGATCTAGGCCTCAAATCAAAATTGTGGCTGAACCATTGTTTTTAGAATGTCTTTTAGAGTCAAAATGACCTATTATATGACATGGTTTGGATGTGTAACTTGTGATTTCCAATTTTCAATTTCAACTTATTTAACTTATGCCTCCATTTTAGGCCATTTTTATCACTTTTTGATAAAAGCCTTTTCAACATCTCATGACCTCCCTAATAGCATTAAAACATCATTTAAAGCAAGTTTGATGTTGAAGATTTTTCCATTTGAAGCTTGGAAATAGGAGATATGGCCTTATGCTTGAAATGACCTATAACCTCCAAATGACCAAAATTCCCTTGACTTGCCAAAGCCATAAGTTGAGTTCTACAAATCCTATCAAGGACTTCTAGTACTCTCTAGAAAGCTAAGAAGATGCTCTACAACATTATTGTTGAACAAGAGTTCATAGGAATCATCCTACTAGGGAAAAAGTTGGATGCAAGTTGGGTGACTTCCAAGGGCCCAGATTCACATACCTCAGATGACCTGTAATTTGTCAAAGTCATAACTTGAGCTCTACAAATCCTATCAAGGACTTCTAGTACTCAAATTAAAGCTAAGAGCAAGCTATACAACATTCATGTTGTGGGGAAGATGATATGACAATCACATCTTGAGCTACACTTCCTTGAAGATAGGGATCAAACTAGGGGATTTTACACTGTCAAGCCTTAGAAACCCTAGCTTAAAACTTCTCAAAATCCTCAATCATGATGAGTTGGTCTAGGAATCATCCTTATAGCATCTCAATGCATCATTCCATGATCACATGGCTCTTGGATTAGGTCTCAACCCTTTCCAAACCCTCAGTTGACCTAGGGTTGACCCAGTCAAACCCTAATTCCACCACTCATGGCTGAATCTTCTGAATTCTTGTACAATGACCTTTCTAGGCTTCATGATGGCTTTCAAGACATCTCATAAGCTTTCTCAAAGCTTCAAGTCCATCCTCATAGTCTCAGAATCATCTGAGGATCTCCCGCAACCCTCTAGTTATGAGACACACAACCTTGGTTTCAACCAATCTCTCTGAGGATCTCTTGAGTTTTCTAACAAAGATATCAACCTTTGAACACTTGAATAACCTTCTTGTCTAGCTTCAAAGTCTCATACAACTCTTGCAGGGTAAATAAATGTTGGTCAAATTTTGGGGTGCAACACGGACCAACAAAACGCGATGTGAGCTTTCGAGACTTCAAAACTCGGCCAACACCAGTTACCGGCGTAACTCTCAAAAACACGTGATCTCCCTCTTGGAATTCAAGTGCTTTCCTCCTCTTATCATGGTAACTCTTCTAACGACTCTGCGACACTTTCATCTTTTCTTGGATCATCTTGATCTTTTCAGTCGTCTCTTGCACAATCTCAGGTCCGAGTATAACACTCTCGCCTGACTCATATCAACAAAAAGGATTCCTACACCTCCTACCATACAAAGCCTCATACGGTGCCATTCCGATACTAGAATGATAATTGTTATTGTAGGTAAACTCAATCAACGGCAAATGACTATCCCACAATCCACCTTGATCCAACACACAAGCCCTCAACAAATCCTCTAAAGACTAGATAGTTCTCTCTATCTTCCCATCCGTCTGCGGGTGATAGGCAGAACTCAACCTCAACTTAGTACCCAAAGCTGTCTGCACACTTTCCCAGAACCTCGACGTAAACCTCGAATCTCTATCAGACACAATACTCAAAGGAATACCATGCAGTTTCACAATCTGATTAATATATCACTCTGCAAGCTTCTGCAACGAATAATTGATCCTCATCAATATAAAATAAGTCAATTTAGTCAATCTATCAACAATCACCCAAATCGAATCATATCCCTTCAAAGTTTTCGGAAAACTTATCACAAAATCCATAGAAATTCTATCCCATTTCCATTCTGGAATACTCAATGTTTGCATCAGACCTGACGGTCTCTGATGTTCAATCTTCGACTTCTGACAAGTCAAACAAGCATACACAAACTCTACAATTTCCTTTTTCATACTTGGCCACCAAAACCACTTCTTCAAATCTTGATACATCTATGTGGCACCAGGATGAATACTCAGCCCGCTTCTGTGACCTTCCTCAAGAATGCTCTTCTTGATTTCTGGCACATCAGGAACACACACTCTATCTCTGAACCTCATCACACCATTCTCATCGATCCGAAAATCACTCTCGTTACCTTGATTGATTAACGTGAGAAAATCCACCAACCTCAAATCAGATTTCTGACCTTTTCTGATTTCTCGGAGAATGCCACTAGTCAACTTCAGCATAACCAACTTCACACTGCTAGGAGTCTCTTCACAAACCAAACTCAAATCTCTGAATTGCTGAATCAGTTCTAACTCTCGAACCATAAGCATCGACATATGTAAGGACTTCCTGCTTAATGCATCAGCTACAACATTAGCCTTACCAGGATGGTAACTCAATTCAAAATCATAATCCTTCAGAAGTTCAAGCCATCTTCTCTGCATCATGTTCAACTCCTTCTGATCAAATAAATACTTCAGACTCTTGTGATCGCTGAACACTACGAATCTGGACCCAAAAAGATAATGTCTCCAAATTTTCAACACAAACACCACAACAGCCAACTCTAAGTCATGCGTAGGATAATTCCTTTCATGAACCTTCAATTGTCTGGAAGCATAAGCAACAACCTGACCATTCTGCATCAATACGCCTCCAAGACCCATCTTCGACACATCACATTACACCACAAAAGACTCACTCGGGTTTGGAAAAATAAACACTAGAGGAGTCGTCAACTTCTCATTGAGTCCTACAAAACTCTCCTCACAAGCCACATCCCACACGTAAGCTTGCCCCTTTCGAGTCAATTGAGTCAATGGAAGTGCCAACTTAGAAAAGCCTTCTATAAACCTGCGATAATAACCAGCCAATCCAAGGAAACTTTGAATCTCATTAGCAGACTTTGGAGTCTCCCACTGCAACACATCATCAAATTTCGACGGATCAACAACAATTCCTCCCCTAGAAATCACATGGCCAAGGAAACTCACTTCCCTCAACCAAAACTCATACTTGGACAACTTGGCATAAAGCTTCTTGTCCTTCAAAACCTGCAATACCACTCTTAGATGTTGCGCATGATCTTTCTCAGACTTAGAATATATCAAGATACCGTCAATGAACACTACCACAAACTGATCCAAATAAGGATGAAAAATCCTATTCATATACTCCATGAATACACCAGGTGCATTAGACACACCAAACGACATCACAATATACTCATAGTGTCCATACCTCGTCCTGAAAGTTGTCTTTGGAATATCATCAGGCTTAACGCGAATCTGATGATAACCAGACCTCAAATCAATCTTGCTAAACACACAAGCACCCACCAATTGATCCATAAAATCATCAATCCTCAGAAGTGGATACTTATTCTTAATTGTTACCTTATTCAACTGTCGATAATCCACACACAATCTCATGCTACCATCTTTGTTCTTCACCAATAACACAGGAGCACCCCACGGAGAAACACTCGGTCGAATAAACTTCTTCTCAAGAAAATCTTCAAATTGTTTCTTCAATTCCCCTAACTCAGATGCAGACATCCGATAAGGAGCCAGCGACACAGGACTAGTGCCCGCTATCACATCAATAGTAAACTCTACCTCACGCTCAGGAGGAAAGTCACTCACGTTGCCTAGAAACACCTCTGGAAATTCCTGAACAACTGGTAGCTGCATGCTCACAGCTTCATAATCAACTTGAAGTGATGCAAACAATGTAAAAATCTGAGCCTTATCTTCTAAGAGTTCCTCTACTTGCTTGGCAGATACAAACATTAGCTCTCCACTATCACCAAACTCTGGGAACCTCACATTCTTACTGTAGCAATCAATATGAACATAGTTGTACTCCAACCAGTTCATTCCAAGAATAACATCAATCTGATACAAAGGTAGATAGAACAAGTCCATCACAAAATTCTTATCATAAATGGTCAAAGGGCAGCTCAAACAAACTAACGCAGTAGTCATAGAACCATTAGTCGGGGTATGGATAACCATACTCCCAATCATAGAAGATAATTTCAAATTTAACCTCTTAGAACATTCAAGGGAAATAAATGAATGAGTAGAACCAGTATCAACTATAGCAATCAATTCAACATCATTAATAAAACAAGTACCTCTGATCAAGTTATTTGTCTTGGATTCTTCTGCACCGCTCAAAGCAAACACTCTGCCATTTGTCTGAGCAGCAGTAGCAGTCTTCTTCGACTGCTGACACTTGGTACTGATATGACCCTTCTCTCCACAGTTGAAGCAAGTCGTAGCTTCATCTTTACAATCATTAGCTCTATGACCTCTCTTGCCACAACAGTGACATCTCAGCGCCCTACAAGCTTCAGCATGGTGACCTTGCTCGCCATATTATAACACTTACCTGGAGCATTAGTCGCTCCCCCACTTGACGTTTTCCCATCTGAAGCCTTCTGCTTCCCTTTATCACCAGAAGTCACATACGGCTTCCCTCTATACTGACCTTTCTCTTTCTTCCCACTCAGCTGCTTGTAGTGAGTAGATCGAGCTCGACTATCCTCATCATAAATTCTGCTCTTGTCCACCAGTTCTGAAAAATGATGAATCTGCTAGTACCCAATTCCTTGCTTAATCTCTGGTCTCAATCCATTCTCAAACTTGAGACACTTCGACATCTCCGTGTCAGCACGGTTGTAATACGGACAAAACTTTACCAAAGACTCAAACTTTGCCGCATACTCAGCCACAATCATATTCCCTTGTTTTAGCTCAAGAAATTCCACCTCTTTCTTGCCCCGAACATCTTCAGGAAAATACTTCCTCAAAAATTCTTCCTTGAACAAAGCCCAAGTTATTGCAATGCCAACATCTCCAATCTCTAACGAGTGTTATCCCACCAGTCCTCAGCTTCCTCTGCTAGCATATGCGTACCAAACTGCACCTGCTGAGCATCAGTGCACGCTATAACTCAGAAAATATTCTCAATCACTTTCAGCCACTTCTGCGTACCATCAGGATCATGAGTGCCCACAAAAGTCGGCGGATTGTTCATCTGGAACTTTCCCAAAGCACGTAACTCATCTGGAGGTCCACCATTCTGAGCCATCACTAGGGCAAATGATTCCAGCGCATCTGTAATAGCACGATCATTCCTTCCAGCCATCTGCAACCACCAACAGGGTTAAAAGAAACAACTCATCAATAGTGTTCTCACACTATTGACTGGGACTAACAACATAAAAACTTGGCCGGACGGGCCGACATGCTCTAATACCACTAATGTAACACCCTTTTCTACCCCACAAATATTATGGCAAAATAACACAGATATCAGAGTAATTATTATATTTCAACAAAAAGCCACCCAAAAGGGCGTACATTTCCCAAATCAAAAAAATAGGTCAAGGCACCGTAAGCAACGGGTTTTCCCAAAATACATCAAATTGCACAAAGCAGCGGAACTCAAAATGCATAAATCAAGGTTTTCCTCATACGGGAAGATAATCAAAATAAACTCAAATAAAACATAGTTTAACTCAAAAGACCCCAACCCGATGTTACATATCAGAGAAAGACCCTCTAAGTTAACCAAAAGGCTAACAACTCAAAGACTTCAAAAATATCCTTGACAGCGTCCACAGATAAACCTGGCCATCTGCATGTTACCCACATGGAGGTAACATTCAAACAAGCAGGGTGAGTAAAACGATTCATAATAATTAATGTATAAAAATCAACATATAAAACGGCGTCATATTCATATTCAACACATTGATATCCTTCAATAGGCCTCAAAGGCCACAACATCATAAATTATTCCAAATGACTCATAAATGCAAATGCAACAAGAATCAATCCATGTGGTACCAATCATAACAGCGCGATTGACACTGGGCCATCAATCCTCCATAGATCCCCATCAATAGGATCGATTCTACCTGAGAACCGGAGCACATCAAAACACTTCACATCCGCACAATGGGATTGAAGCCAAAGTAATCGAGGTCCTGAACCGAAGTTCGGATGCACATGAATGCATGATGCACACGTCAATAATCATCCTCATAATAACAGCATGGCGCACCATCATCACATACATCATCATATCTTGTGTCATCATATAATTCATCAAAGTCATGGTAATATCATCAGAGTTTTCCAATAAATACATCATAGAAATCATCATGTAATCATATACACATCACATGAAAGTCACAGTCATACTCATGTTAATTCGTCAAAGAAATCATATAATCAAACATCAAGGCATCGTTGCACACGATCAACATTCGCGAAACTCTGCTACGTTCGCTGGCATGTCCGCTAGGCGATTCTGGGGTGAGTTTCTTCGCTAGGTGAAGGATTCTTCGCTAGGCGAGTCTGAGAATAACATGATTCGCTAGGCGAAGCATTATTTGCTAGGCGAACAGTGCGATAATAGAAAATTCTGCCACGCGCTAGAACCTAAATCCACCCAAATGTCCACACGATTCACTTCCCCAATGCCCCCAAAACATCCCTAAATCATCCCTAAGGTCTTACGGGATAAAGGCACAAAACCTACGATTTATTAGGCCAATTCCGTATCATATTCACGCCCTAAATCACAAATTTCCCTAAAATTACCCCAAGGCATTAGAGTTACCCATTATCTTATATTCCTATCCCTTTAGGGTTAGGCAAATAACAATTCATGATTTTGGCCATGAAGGCCTAACCTTTCCTTTTACCCAATGAATTCCACGGTTAGATTCACAATAATAGATTTAGGCCACGAAGGCCAAAGATCACTATTTCTCATATCCACCCTCAAAATCCCTTAAACTTTAAATCAACCTTAAATACATTGAAAGTTACACATGGAAAATCATGAAGGTAATACTCCCCATACCTTAATCGTCGATTCAAAGCCTTCACAAATCTTTCAGGAAATCTCTCAAAGCTTCTGCCTCAAATCCTCTCCTCAGAGCTCTGGCCTCAATAATTTTCACGGTCTAACAAATGAATCCTAATCCCTTTCCAATTTCCTTTTTGTTAAACCTAGTCTTGGGTCTCACAATTGGGCTTTCTCCATAATACCCTCACTAACTCCTCTGAATTGTCCCAATTGACCTTATTCATCTTATATTTATTTTAATTTATATTAATTTTAATAAACTTATATTACATACTATTATTCAAAATAAATAACCCCAAAAATGCACAATTCTCAATTATCCACAAAACCACCGAAAATCACCGAAAAATGAATATTCTCAATTAAATTAATTAATTAAAATATTCCAATTAAATTTGGGGTGTTACATATATCCAAGAGGATCTCATCAAATCAAAACACATCTATCAAAAGATATAAAATAGCAGCACCTGTTGTACCAGACCAAGATGTCATGACATCTGTCTTCGACATCTGTTTGAAACATATGACAGTAGTACTGCCATAACAATTGATGAAGATGTTATAACATCTTGCTTAACATCAGTGTAGAATCATGTTTTACCAAAATTTAGCCAACATAGAACCATGTAACTAACAAATTCCATTCCTCTTCTGCGTCATGCCAGAGTTCTTAGTCAGCTTCTCTCCTCCAGCAGTGACAACGATAGTGACGCCATTAAGACGCCATCGTTCAACGCGTTCCAAATTTTCCAGTCGTCAGGAAGGTTTCACGGTGTCATAAACATTGGTGCTATGGTGTTATAGGGTTCAGCATCGCTCGTACGTACTAAAGTCTTATTAGCCTGATGCTTGTGCATGAAATCAAAAAGTGTTGCACACCCCATATAGATATTTAAGTTAAAAAATAAAAAGAAAATAGGAAAATCAACCGTTTCACTTAGCGTGCTAAAATATCTAGCGAATTCTAAACCAGCGTTATCTTGCTGCTGCTGGATATTTTTTGCCAAAAGAACAAGAAGGGGAGGATTTATTTCTAGGAAAAGCTATGACTCAAAAAGGGGATAAGATGGGACTTTACCACCGTGGAGTGACTTTTTGCAAAAAGATGAGGGTACTGATATGAGTAACAAGGGTCTACGAATGTCTAATTCATTGGTCAGAATTTCGATCGTTTTATTCTTGATTTTTTTATCTATTTCTTAGCTCTAGTTATCAGCTTTGATTTCACTATTTTATGGGATAAAGTCCCTTTGGTTCTGTTAGTCTGATTACTCTTTATTCGATTTTTTGGTTGGGAGGTTCCTCTAATTATTCTTCTTTGTCTTCTTTCTGGCCTCGATGAGTCTACCCTTCACATGATGGATCCAGCAGGAGGTCAATCTGCTGCCAATCCTGCAGCGGAGCAATCCTCTGACGGCGCATCGATCTCGGGCTGGAGAATTTTTGAAGAAGGTGTTCTGTTACAATATATGCCATCTTCAAACGAATCCAACGAAGCGAGCGTGAATCAGCAACATGTGATTCCCGAAATGGAGCCTCCTCTTCTCAATAACAACAGTCGGCAGGAAGAGCTTACTGCTAGATTGAGGATGAATTAGTGTGGGAGTCTCTTATAACGAGTGAATCCCCAACTCATTCATTCAGAGTCAACTATCAATCGAAAGACACATAGAGGTCGTGCTTGTGGAGGACGGGTATTTCCCTCAAGTTGTCTTTAAAATAAGACATACGATTTAGGGATTTCTTTTCTATCCGAAGGGGCATGCGCTTAGTGAAGAGACATACGCGGGTTATCTGAGCAAAATTGAAACTTTTGGTACAAGGAAAAACGTTGCCTATCAGCGAGTGATCCAATCTTCCCAGAACTCTCATCTGTTTTTAGATTAGCAAATAGGGAGAGAAGATGCAAGCTTTTCCTTTCAATATCCGGCTAAATGACTACAGGATCATCGGTCTACTCTACCCCAATTCACCATTTTGAACTTTATATAGAATGTTTTTCTATACCATCTCCTTCTACCTATACCTCAGTTGAAGCACCTAAAGGAGAATTTGGTGTCTTTCTTGTCAGTAATGGAAGTAATTGTCCCTACCGTCGTAAAATAAAAGCACCTGGCTCTTCCCATTCACAAGGACTCGATTCTATGTCCAAACATCACATGCCAGCAGAAGTGGTCACCATCATAGGTACTCAAGATATTGTGTCTAGAGAGGTGGATAGATAGGTCTGCTAGTTGCTCTATCAAGATCCTAACTTTATTGTGAGGCAAAAACCTTGATGGATTCCCCTTTTGCGGCATTACCCCAGTAAATTTATTTTAAAAAAATATGGAATTCTTTGTAAGAGCTGCAAAACTAACAACTCCATTAGAAATTTAAATTACCAACTTTTACACAAATTTTCAAGTGGATGAAATCGGTCGAGTGGTCTCAGTTGGAGAAGGGATTGCACTTGTTTATGGATTGAACGAGATTCAAGCTAGGGAGTTGGTTAAATTTTTTAGCAGTGTGAAAGATATAGCATTGAATCTTGAGAATGAGAATGTCAGAATTGTTGTCTTTAGTAGTGATACTTCTATCCAAAAATGAGATCTTGTCAAACGTATTGGATCTATTGTGGATGTTCTTGCGGAAAAGGTTATGCTAAAGTGTGTGGTTGATGCATTAGTACCTATTGATTGAAGAGGGGCTCTAAGCGATCACAAGCGAAGACGTGTCGAAGTGAAATCCCCTGGGATTATAGAACGTAAATCAGTGCATGAGAATATGGATACTGGGTTAAAAGCGGTAGATAGCCTGGTTCCTATAGGTCGTTGATCAGTGCATCTTAATGCACATTCTTTTATGTTTTTACTTAGGCATTTCCTTAGTTTGTTTTGTTTGTTTTACTGTTTTATTATGGTTTTAGAATTAAGTCTTTGTTTGCCTTTAATCTGTTTTCGCAGCTTATTTTCAGCTTTAGCAGTTATTTGATATATGTTCACTGTTTGGATTATAAACGGAGCTACGAGAATCGGATTTGAGCATTCTAATAGGTGTTGGAAAGTTAAGACAGTGAGGTACAACTTTCATGTTTAAGGAAGAAGCTGATTCAGAGTGTAATAGACTCAAATAATTCATTGAAGTCAGAACCCGAATTCTACCATTAGAAATATTTAGTTTTGGGGCGGGTCTTTTATGTTTTTCGACCCAGTTGGGTTAGAACCGGATTTTGTGATGCTTCCCTATACCTAGTAGCAGCCGTATTACTGTTAAAAACCTTCTTTTCACAAATTTTACATTTTTCTTTTGTACGATTACGTTGAAGAACTAATCATCCAGAGTCGATCTACTGTAATCGTGTTTCCAACGCTTTGAGGTTTTTATTCTATCAATTCAATTTCATTTCTCTTTCAATTCTATTCTATGAAATTGCATTTGCTTAATCTTTTATTTTATAGAACGTTTTTATTTAAATCGTATGATTGTATTCCTAACTTTTAATCACCTTTTACGTCGCTTAGTCGTTAAATCGTGTTTCTATATCGTGTTTGCTTAATTCCCGATTGTGTCTATCCATTTGCTTAATTCGGAATATAATAATGTCAATCTGTTTAATATTGTAGTGTGCTTGTCATTTGATATTGAAATCGAATAGAGATTGAAGCCACTTAGGGAATTGGTTAGGAAAAAAAACCAAGGATTAGTCGAAAACCGAAACAGTAGATTGACTTATTTTTATAATCACTTATATGAATCACTTATTTGCTATATTTTTCTATTAATCGAAACTCAAACTACCCCTATAAACTGTTACTATAGTTGGTTAAATTCAATACAAGAATCCTTGCGATACGACTCGAGTCATTGTTGCTAAACTTCCATTTTTCAAACTACTCATTTTTTATCCGTGCGCGACAGCGGATCAAATTGGCGTCGTTGTCGAAGATTCTTGTTGATTTTAGCTAATTTTAAAATTTTGTTAGAGTTTTTTGTTTTTTTTTTGTTTTTTTTTTTGCATGGTAATTTTCAGGGTTGCAGTATAGGGGTAAGCGTTTCAGCCTATCAGGTAAGTTGGAAGCCACTATTTCGATTTGCTCCGAATTTTTTCCAACAAATCAGAAAAAAAAATCTACAAACAATACTCCTCTAGAATAAAATTCTAAAAGATTTTGACCCTGAAAATGACAAATTCTTTATTTTTCTATTTTATTTGATTTATTTTCTATTTTGATATTTTCAAAAAAATCCGAAATTTTTTATAGAGATTTATTCTGATTTGATTTGAGTTTTAGTAATACTTTTATAATTTTTAGATTTTATTTTATTCGCTTTTCTATTTTTCCTTTCTTTTTCTTAATAGGGTCATTGTCAGTATTCTCTTAATTGTTGCTGCATTGCTGAATTAGTTTTGTGTTTTTTCATTATTTGTTAATTTTTTTCTCTTTTGATAACATGGCTGAACAAATAACTAATCAATTTCGTTCACAAGAGGACCTTGTCAAGCAAATGGCTATAAATGATCTCCAATTTCAACAACGGACATATTCTAGTATTCAGGCTTTGCAGTCACAAATTGGACAGCTTGTCACACTAGTGAATGCCATATAGCAAGCTCAAGATTCTAACCAACTACCTGCCCAAACAGTATTGGATCCAAAAGAGTTACTGACTGATTTAGTTGATGATACATATCCTGAGTTTTCAACTGATTTTCCATCTTTATCTGGTTTTGATGATATGTACTCATGTGATGATTGTATTGACACTAATATTTGTTCTGTTTGTGCTGAGATTGAGGCTGCCTTGCTAGTTGATATTTTTCCTACAGATGGAGTTGTAGATGAAGTTGTTTATGCAGCTGAAGCTCTTGACATCACGGCCTCCCCAACCTCACCATCCATTCAACAACCTCCCCCCTTGGAGCTTAAACCACTTCATAACAATCTGAATTATACTTATTTAGATATGGATGAAAAGCTTCCAGTTATAATTTCTTCTAACCTTGATTTTGATAAAGAAAATAAGCTTTTGCAGGTTTTGAAGAAACATAAGAAGGGAATTTGATGGACCTCGATTGAAGATGGAAGAAAAGCAGTGAGGCAGCTCCTTAATCCTTTAATCTCTAATGTTGTGGAAAAGAAGATCACTTTCTCATGCCCATTCGACACTTTTACTTATCGAAGATTCTTCTTTAATCCTGGAATAAAAGGCGAAGCCAGTAATAATAATTTCAAGTTTAATGGATGCTACCCAAAGTTACTGTATGAGATCCCCACTTTGGAAGAAGAGACTGTAGAAGAGCTCTCTTTAGAAAAGACTGCTTATGTAATCACTTATCCGCCTTGACTCCTTGGGTGCGTTCTTTCCTTTCTCTCACTCTTATTTTATATTTATGTTCTTTTATTGAGGATAATGTATACTTTAAGTGTGGGAGAAGGGGGGGGGGACCAATTTAGACTTAGAAACACAATGCATCTTTTGAAATTTTTAGGCTATAGATTAATTTGAGGTTAGATTGTGGAGACTTGGAAAAAATTTATAAGATCGGTATCGTTTTAACACCTTATGTCTCCTGAATATGGAAATCGATTTAAATACTTGTTATAACATAGCCTTGAGTTCTCATCCTTTAATAGCTCTTAAGTAGTTTATCTAGCAATCATCACCATCTAGAAATCACACACTAAGTAATTAAGTTGATGCAAATAAGTGAATCATCTCGTGCTTAATAAGAAGTCTAAATAGGAATCTGCCTTTTAAGTTAGGTAACCCTCACCCGGTTACTTAGGTTAACGGTTGTGAAACCTTCAAATAAAAGAAAAAAAATATTGTTATTGCTATTTAATTGGTTAATTTTGAATTGGTTACAAGATGTGGATCATAGTCACTAACAGGATTATTTACCATGTGTGTGAATAGATAACGAGCTTAATGTGATTGCATGAGAATGAAAGAGAGCAAAAAGGAGTATGAGTAACTTATTAGGCTTAAGCATAATGACATGATTCATATTGGTTTGTATAGGAGGGAGGTTTATGACTGCATAATTATGGATTTGTGTTCTTATGATATCCTTAGTATGCAAAATTAGTACCTATCGATGCAATCTTGACCGAAGAAGAGTTTGTAGCCTAGAATGAGTTTCTCGATGTTATTGTTTTTCATGAGTCTTGATACTATTTTGCTCGGAGTGCAAAAGTTCAAGCGTGGAGGAATTTCATCAGTGCATCTTAAAGCACATTATCTTATGTTTTTACTTAGGCATTTCCTTAGTTTGTTTTGTTTATTTTACTGTTTTATTATGTTTTTAGAATTAAGTCTTTGTTTGCCTTTAATCTAATTTCGCAGCTTATTTTCAGCCTTAGCGGTTATTTGATATCTGTTCACTGTTTTGATCGTAACTGGAGCTATGAGAATCAGATTTGAGCATTCTAACAGGTGTTAGAAATCTAAGATAGAGAGTTACAACTTTCATGTTTAAGGAATAAGCTGATTTGGAGTGTAGCAGCCTCAAATAATTCGTTGAAGTCAGGACCCAAATTCTACCATTAGAAATATTTAGTTTTGGGGCGGGTCTTTTATGTTTTTTGACCCAGTTGGGTTAGAGCTGAATTTTGTGATGCTTACCCATACCTAGTAGCAGACGTGCTACTGTTAAAAACATTCTTTTCACAAATTTTACTTTTTGCTTTTGTACGATTACGATGAAGAACTAATCATCCAGAGTCAATCTACTGTAATCGCGTTTCCAACGCTTTGAGGTTTTTATTCTATTAATTCAATTTCGTTTCTCTATCAATTCTATTCTATGAAATTGAATTTGCTTAATCTTTTATTTTATGGAACATTTTGATTTAATTCGTATGATTGTATTCCTAACTTTTAATCACTTTTTACGTCGCTTAGTCGTTAAATCGTGTTTCTATATCGTGTTTGCTTAATTCGCAATTGTGTCTATCCGTTTGCTTAATTTGGAATATAGGAATGTCAATCTCTTTAATATCTTAGTGCGCTTGTCATTTGATATTGAAATCGAATAGAGATTGAAGCCGCTTAGGGAATTGGTTAGGAAAAAAAGCAGTGATTAGCCGGAAACCGAAACAGTAGATTGACTTATTTTTATGATCACTTATATTAATCACATATTTGCTATATTTTTCTATTAATAGAAACTCAAACTCCCCCCATAAACCGTTACTATAGTTGGTTAAATTAAATGCAAGAATCTTTGCGATACGACTCGAGTCATTGTCGCTAAACTACCATTTTTCAAACTACTCGTTTTTTATCTGTGCGCGACAACGGATCAGTCGTGGTCAACGAGAAATTATAATTGGGATCGATAAAATGGAAAAACAACTATAGCTATCGATACCATATTAAACCAAAAGCAAATGAACTCAAGGGCCACCTTTGAGAGTGAGACATTGTATTATGACTATGTAGCGCTTGGACAGAAATGCCCAACTGTGGCACAATTAGTTCAAATTCTTTCAAAAGCAAATGCTTTAGAATATTCCATTCATGTACCAGCCACCACTTCGGATCCAACACCTCTGCAATTTCTGGCCCCATATTCTGGGTGTGCCATGCGGGAATATTTCCGCGATAATGAAATGCACACATTAATAATATATGATGATCTTAGTAAATAGGTCATGGCATATCGACAAATGTCATTATTGTTAAGCCGACCACCAGGGCATGAGGATTTCCCAGGAAATGTTTTATGTTTATATTCCTGTCTCTTAGAAAGAGCTGCAAAACGGCCAGACCAGACATGCGCAGGTAGTTTGACCGCCTTACCCGTCATTGAAACACAAGTTGGAGATGTATCGGCCTATATTCCCACCAATGTTATCTCCATTACAGATGGACAAATCTGTTTGGAAACATAGCTCTTTTATCGCTGAATTAGACCTGCTATTAACTTTGGCTTATCTATCAGTCACTTCGAGTATGCCACTCAGTTGAAAGCTATGAAACAAGTCTACGGTAGTTTAAAACCGAAATTCGCACAATATTGCAAAGTGGTCGTCTTTGCTCAATTTGGCTCAGACCTTGATGTTGTGACTCAGGCATTACTCAATAGAGTTGTAAGGCTTATAGAAGTACTGAAACAACCATAATATGCACCACTTCCAATTGAAAAACAAATTCTAGTAATTTATGCAGCTCTCAATGGACTTTGTGATTGAATGCCATTAGACAAAATAAATCAATATGAAAGAGACATTCTAAGTACTATAAAAGAAATCACTAAAAGGTGGACTAACTCGCAAAATAAAGATAGAAGTGGATGCATTCTTAAAAGAAAAAGCTTTGTCCTTAATTTATTTTTAATTATGATTTTTGTTTTGATTATATATTAAAAGAAAATCTGGATCTGGATGGAATCAACCTTCTCCTTTTTATTAGGCCATCGCATATCGTATAAAGTTTTACTTTAATGATATGCATTAATACAGTCTCTAAGTGAAGAGACTGGAGCTCCAGCTTAAAGATGCTTCATAGGCCAGACAGAAGTCAGGGGGAACCCCTGAGAGAGGATATTTTAGGTTTGTCTCCCAAGGATAACACCTTCATTTGAGAGCCTTTGCACGAGTTCGATGAAAAGTATTTTTTTTTCCTCAAAAGACATTTCCTTGTCTTTATCGTTGTATGATTAACACATGGTGTTTAGAGGGCTAACTATAGGGAGTGAGTCCAAAGAATGTGTGTTAAGCGCATTTACCGATTTATTCGAACACGGGACATCAGCCTTGAAGAAAGGCTGGGGAATGCTCCAGGTAGTTCGAACCCTGAAGAGGAGGGTGAGAGTTCAGTAGGACTCTTAGAATGGGTCGGGAGAAACCTCTTTGATGAGGAGTTACTGAGTTAGTATACATATTTTTGGTCCGAGAGCTACATCTGGTTTGTTGCCGAGTCCATGTCCGGGTGCAGAGCTTGTCTATGTAGGTCGTGGGTTTTGTTAGAAGGCCCACTCAACCATAAATAAGGGAAATCAATAGAATTGTATTTGCCTATACAGAGAAAAAGGGGTTATGCTGCAACTTGACAACAAAGAAGGCGAGCTGACGGAAAGCTACAATTCGCTTTTTCGATAGATAGTACCTCGCCCATAATAGAGTGAGAAATTTGAAGGTAGCGCCCATGTGTTGCACCCCAAAATTTTACCAACAATTATTTATTCATTGAGTGTTTGAAAGTTGATACCTTCATCAGACAGTTCAAGAGGTCCTCAGAGGAAGTGGGTTGAAACCAAGGATGTGTGCTTCATAGCTTGAGAGTTGTGGGTGCTCCTCAGATGATTCTGAGACTTTGAGAATGAACTTGATGTTTTGAGAAAGCCTATGAGATGTCTTAATAGCCATCATGAAGCCCAGAGAAGTCATTATACAAGAGTTCAGAAGATTCAACCATGAATGACAGAATTAGGGTTTTGACTGGGTCAACCCTAGATCAGCTGAAGATTTGGAGAAGGTTGAGACCCAATCCAAGGGCCATGAGATCATGGGATGATGAATAGAGATGTTATAAAGATGATTCCTAGACCAACTCATCATGATTGAGGAGTTTGAGAAGTTTCAAGTCAGGGTTTCCAAGGATTGTTAGTGAAAAAACCCTAATTTGATCCCCATCTTCCAGGCAGTTTTAGCTCTAGATGTGATTGATATCTCATCTTCCCCACAACATGAATGTTGTAGAGCTTGTTCTTAGCTTTAATTTGAGTGGTGGAAGTCCTTGATAGGAGTTACAGAGCTCAAGTTATGGTTTTGACAAATTACAGGTCAGCAGAAGTATGTGAATCTGGGTCCTTGAAAGTCACCCAACTTGCAGACAACTTTTGCCCTAGTAGGATGATTCCTATGATTTCTTGGTCAACATGAATGTTGTAGGGCATCTTCTTAGCTTTAATTTGAGTGGTAGAAGTCCTTGATAGGATTTATGGAACTCAACTTATGGTTTGAACAAGACAGGGGTATTTTGGTCATTTGTCAGTTATAGGTCATTTTAGCCAATGCCTAAAACTCCTATTTCCAAGCCTCAAATGGAAAAACTCAAAACATGAAAGTTGTTCAAAATGTGATTTTAAGTCTAGAAAGAAGTTCACAAATTGTTGGAAAAGCTCATAGCATGAAGTTACATGATTGGTCAAAAATGAACTAAAAATGGCATATAAGTTTGAAAAGTTGAATTTGAAAAGTGGTTTGGAGGATCTAGGAATCCAAAATAGGTCATCCAATATATCATTTTGATTGGAAGCATTATTTTGAGAACTTTGGTTCAAATAGATTTTTCATTTGAGGTCTAAAAAAGGGACTTTCTTTGTAAATCTATTACTTGCATTATAAGGCAATGTTGAAAAACCTTACACAAGCCAAATGTAAGGGCTGATTTCCTTCATACACACTTAATATCTCATGTAAAGACATATTCAAGGGATTTTGGCAAAGTGTGAAAGAAGATATCATGATATTTCAAGTTCTCATGTGGTGATATTTTCAATACTTTCTAGAAAGATCTAGGTGATTCTAGCCTCTTCCATCACTTGTTATTTAAAGAGGGCCATGAAGAGAGTTCAGAGGTTGGTGAAAAGTTGCTGAGTTTAGTGGAGAGAGTGAGAGAGAAAGTGCCATTGTTGGATTTCTTCAAGATCAAGTAAGGTGCAATTCCTTCTTCCACAAGCTTCATCCACCTCAACTCTTGCAAACAGAAAGGTGTCCATTATTGGAGGAAGATTTAGAGAAGGTTTCAAGTGTTGAATCAAGTCCTAACACCCCTCACCATTGAAGCTTAACAGGTTGGTATCTTGATCTAGAAATCCTTAATTATGAGCATTCTGTTAGAATCTTAGGTGTAAGACCAACATGCTAGGTTAGAGGAATGTTTTCTGAGAATTAGGGAAGGATCCATGAGGTTTCGTGGCAGGGTACCATTTTTTGCAAGATTGATAGCATGCGGGTTAATGTGTATTAATGGATATGAGGTGGTTTAGAATGGCTAGGGTAACATGTGGAACAGATTTATATCATTAGATTGAAGTTTGGTTAAGGTTGATAGCAGAGAATCATGGTGGAACCCCAACCTTCGTGCTTTCTGTTAGAGCGATTCAGGAGGTTTCATGGCCAAATATTGATATCATTGTGTTCAGGGTAATTGGTAGAGCAAGATTGCTTTTGGAATTTCTTGATTTCACCCAGCCATCAGTGAGAACGATCGAGTGGAAGTTCTGGTTCGAAATTAGGGTTTTCTGAAAACCCTAGGGTTTGTGTGGAGAAGATGAACTCCAGCCGTCAGATGGTTCCAAGTCCTTGACTTATTCTCACAATCCAACGGCCGTGGTTTGAACTCAAAGTGGAGGGAAATCTGAAGCCAGCGAAACGCAGCGTATCACTTAGCCAAACGCTGCGTTTGGTTTAGTGACTGATTCTGGGCTAGCTGGGTCCAATGTGCTACGCGCACCCCCCTTGGATTCAGCCCAAATGAAATGAACTGCATCCATTTCTATTCTCACCCCCTCTCTCCTTCTCTTGTATATTTTATTTTTTTAATTTTCTTCACATTTCATTAATTTTCCAAAAATCATAACTAAATGAAAAAATGTTATTTTTAACTCATTCTTTTTTAACATTTTCATTAAAATGTCTAGAAAATTAAAAAATATAAAAATTGCATTTTATATTTTAATTGGTATTTTTTGCATATTTTACAAATAAATGCACTTTTTTAACCATTCATTTCATACATGGATTTGTATATTTTTGTTCATGCATTTAGAAATAGATTTTTTGCCCATTCTTTTTTGTGGTGATTCATATTGCATTGTAGTACTCTCTGGATTTATTACTAGATTTGTGAATTAAAATTTGATGTATTTTGATTGTTAGACATTTAGGTGCTCTAATTAGGGTTTTAGGTTGTGTACTTGAACTTCAACATTTTATTTTTAGGGTTTTTAGGCCAAATTAGTGTATGGGGAATATATGGGACCTAAGGGTAGTTAAATAGGATCCTCTAGAATTTATATTAGGAATTTGTAGGGTATTTTAGTATTTTTCATTGATTTTTGAATTGAATATTGTTTGTGTGGCCTTTAGGGCTAGTTTAGTTTTGTTTTGCCTTGCTTTGGAGTTGTTGTTGGCTTGAGGAGCTTGGGGCATCATGTGAAGGCCTTGTGAAGAGCTTGTGAATCATCCTTGAAGACTTGAAGACCTTGGAGAGGAGCTTAGCTTTTGTTGTTTTGTTTATAGGTTTATAGGTGCATAGGCAGAGCCCTAGATAGAATACTTTGTTCAATAAACAAGGAGTGTCTTGTTCACCTCCTTCCTTCTCTATGACATGAAGTCCCTTAAGGGTATTCACCTCTCTCCTTTGGAGGGATTAGTGACCTTGCCCTATAAGGTAGAACTTTGAGAGAGCCTCTCCTTTGATGTTAAGTTCTCAATGGCATCCTTTGGAAGTCAGTGAGCACTGCAACATCCTCACCTCATCTTATTGACTGAATCTTGTTTGCTGGAGCATTTGAGCCATTGAAGATAGAAGCTGAAGCTTTGAAGAGGATGATTCCTTGAAGATTGTTGAAGTCTGAAGACTTTGTTGATGCTTAAAGATCCCTGAAGATAGTGAAGCCTGAAGGTGGAGCTGATCAAAGAAGCTGAAGCTTAAGGGAGAAGATGAGTTGATACTCATGTTGTAGGGTTGATACCTGGAAAGCAAGTGATCTCTGAAGTCTGAAGACTGGGTTGCTGCTGAAGGAGCTGAGGCTTTCTTCTGTTTTCTTTGATGTATTGTGTGTTTTGTCTGATTTGTCTGCTGCATTAGATTAAGCACATTTAGAATAAGTTCAGTCTAAGAGCATGAGTGCATCTGATTGTATTGTTATTGCTTGGCTTTGCTTGCGGGTATTCGGTAGAGCCCAGCTCCCTTGCCCATGTGTTTATTTTGCTTGATGGCATTTCATTTCTCCTATCTGTATGATTACAGTTTACTGTTTGTGCTTGATAGCATGTTGTTTATTTCAGTATGATTACTGTTATTTCATGACTGGCTTGAGGTCGAGACGAGCTTGTGGAGGCTGAAGCCCCACACACATTTCCTCCCTCACTTGCATTGCATGCATTTTACTGTTAAAGCTGATGCTTTTGTCTGTTTTGGTGTATCATTGACATGATCCCTTAGGACTCTCATTTCCTCTGATGAGGATTTGATGATAGACTTTTAGGTTGAAACCTATGCATGACAACATCTAGGAGTTCCCTGTTCAAACCTCAACCATAGGATGAATCCATGGCATGATAACAGTAGGACTTGATAGTCTCCCTCCTAGTTGGGCCTGTTCTCTTCTCATCTCGAAACAGTTTAAGATACAGTAATCATGAATGATTTCTTTCGTATGTTACGAGCCTTAAGCTATCTGAGAAAGGATTGTGGGAGAGTTTCTTTTCCACAGTCTGGATGTTTAGTATGGTACCCTTTGGGTGACATGCGACGCATTCACTCTCAGGTCATAGTCTCTAGTGCGATTGAAATCGCAAACACAATAAAAAACACTTCTTTTAGGAGATAACCCGTAGTTTCCCGAACTACGTTTGCTCTGATCTTTCATACCAGATGAAAGTACGTAGGCATAGGATGCGACGTCCTAGCGAGCAACCTTCCCCCCATAATCACCCGTAGTTAGCCGAACTACGTTGACTCTGATTTCTCATTCTCTGATGAGAATACGTAGGCATAAAGCGCGATGCTTTGCCGAGTCATTTTTCTTTTCTTTTTCAGCCAGCCTTGATAGGTAGATAGATTATAACCAACCCGTCCAAGTAAACAAACAAGCGAGGATCCCGTCGAGTACGACGGACGTGAGGGGTGCTAATACCTTCCCCTTGCGTAACCGACTCCCGAACCCAGACAATGGTTGCGATGACCTTGTCTTACCCTTTTTTCGTCAGGTTTTTCCGATCGTTTCCTTTCCCGTTCTGAGGGATAAATAACGAAAGGTGGCGACTCTTCTGTCATGCCGGCACCTTATTTTTGCGCAAGCGACAGCTGGCGACTCTGCTGGGGACTCCAACGGTTCCCTGCGAGTCAATCCTATCGTTTGTATGTTTGCTTGTTGGGTTGCATTTATTTACCGCATTTTTACTTCTCGCACTTTATTTCCCGCATTTTATGTTCCAGTATAATATGATTATTTGTGCTGTTGTGGGATGGGAGTTCTGATTGAGTGAGAAGCCAGACCCAGGCTTGAGTGCACCATAGACTTAGAGTGGAAATTAGTGGGCGCGTGCTTGCTTTGCAGGCACTAGTGTCTCATGAAATCCACGCTCAGACGAGGTTCATCCGGTTGGCTTCACTTTCAACCCTTTGGGTTGAGACGGTTGCTGGTTTGGTGGATTGTCGACTCTGGGGACCGATCATTTGTGATTCAGCTAAGTGAGGCCTCTTCAGGACTTGATGATGCCACTCCTTCTGGGAATCGTATCATCAGTTTTGAAAGTCTGTGACGCTGATGAACGCATAGGATGCCGTACCTTGAGTCAGTCTAGGTTCATACCTGTGAGTGGGACTGGGTTTATTGCAGGAAACTTAGACCTTCAGACTACCTGGTTTTCTTGACAGTGAATCAGTTATGTTGAGTTCTCAGTTGCAGACATGTTCTTGATAGAGCAAGAGGTTTTTTGTTCAGAGGATCTTGTCGCCGGGTGTTTGTCTGTTCTTGGTAGAGCAGGCTTTGATCAGTATGTTATTATCAGTGGTTTGTTCTGGATGGAGCAGATTCTGAGTGAGGTCTGAAGACCTCATCGGCAGATGTTATTTGTTCTTGATAGGGCAGATTTTGAGTGAGGTCTGAAGATCTCATCAGCAGCTGTGTGTTTGTTCTCGATAGGGCAGATTTTTGATTTGGGGTCTGAAGACTTCAGCAAATATTCCTTGATATTGCACCCGGGGTCCTTATTATCTAGCACTTACTCTTGTCAGGACAGAATTTTGGATGGTTATTCTCAGCAGATCAGATCAGTGGTTTTACACCGGGGTTTCGTCCTCATCAGTGACTGTTGATACCGAATCTCCACAGCGGCCACCTGGATATATTATTGCATACCTGCATCTTGCATTAGTTTACACATTCATCTGCATCCCATTAACGTGTGTCTGTGTTGCAGGTACCGTTTCCCCGATCCAGGATTTCCCGTCTTCTACTGTTGTTATGGCTTCTCTCAGGAAGACTGTTGCGTACAAATTCCCGACCCCCGATGTGTCGAAGCTGACTGGTTTGATAGCCCTGGCAGGGAATTCTGTGAAGGATAGGTTCAGGAAGTCTTATGGCAAGTTGCTTAGTCTGGTCTACAAACCTTCCGCGTCTGAGTTGAATGGGTTACATGCTCTCCTGCAGTTTTATGATCCTCCCTTGAGGTGTTTCACTTTTCGCGACTTCGTTCTCGCGCCGACATTGGAAGAGTATGCTGATATGTTGGGTGTGCCTATCAAAAGGCAGGTGCCTTTTGTCCACATGGATGCTGAGCCTGATCTGGTTAGCTTGGCTTCCTCACTCCATTTGAGCGCTTCTGAGTTAGTGGTGACGAGTTGGAACAAGGTCCCAGGGTTCTCTCTGCAGTTTCTGACAGCTAAGGCTCAGCAGTGTGCCAAGGACAAATGTTGGGACGCCTTCAGCGCCATCCTGGCTTTATGCATATATGGCATCATCCTATTTCCCAGCATGCCTGATTTCGTAGACTTTGATGCATTCCATATATTTGCCTCAGGGAATCCAGTCCCTACTCTGATCGGAGACGTTTACCATTCAGTGCATTACAAGAATGAGAACCGGCGAGGGAAGAATGTTTCATGCTGTGTACCGTTGTTGTACAAGTGGTTTGATAGTCATTTGCCCAAGAGGGGTTCTTCTGTTTTGTCTGCAGCCACGGTTGAGTGGCCTGAGCGTCTGATGAGCTTGTCGGCAGAAGACGTTGTTTGGTTCGTCGACAGAAGCAGGTTAGGCACCGAGATGATCTTCAGTTGTGGTGGGTTTCCTAACGTACCTCTGATAGGTAGGAAGGGTTGCATCAACTACAACCCATCATTGTTAGTTCGTCAGTTTGCATATGCTTTGAGGAATCCACCGAAGGAAGAAGAGGTACGGGAATCTCTGTACCTCACGGGTATTCTAGAGGGGGATTTGTTGTCCAAGCTTCAGTATGCGTGGAACAATATCAGCACGAGAGGAAAGCCTTTGTTGGGGAAGAGCGACAATCAAGCTTACCCTCCTTATTCAGATTGGATCAGAGCCCGAACCAGCACTATAGGGATGCCATTCCCTCATGTCAGACCAGAGAGTCCTCTACCAGTCGAAGAGCCTACCACTGTGTCCATTCATCAGCACAACCAGGTATTAGCTGAGCGTGATGAGCTGAAGAGGGCAAATGCAGAATTAGAGAAGGAGTTAGCTCAGCTGCGAAGTGAGAGGAACGAAGCCGTGCATGCTCTCAAAAAGCAAACAGAGTCGGTGAGCCAGCTGAGTGCAGACTTGGCAAAGCAGATTGCTGATTGGGAACGCTTAGGTCAAGACTTCAGAGCTGCTAATGATGTGCTGGCTACGAAGAAGACGCATCTGGAGGAAGCATACCGGAGAATATCTAAGTTCGACCAGCATTGGAAGACTTCCATGGCCACCAGGAAGGAGCGAGAAGACAAGCTGATGCTGCAGATTTCTAAGCTAGAGACTGAAGTGAAGGACAGTGAACGGAGGTTTGATGAAGAGACCGCCCGCAGGTACTCCGCTGAAGCACGTCTCAACAAAGCCATTGCTAGCCTGAAGGAGCATAAGCTGATGTTTGAGTCTAAGAAGCGGAAGCTGGAAGATTGCTTTGGCAAAGGCGCTTGGGAGAGTTCATTTCAGGGGCTTCAGCATACTATCAGGCAGAGGGAACTACTCGTCGAGGGGTTGCTCACTTCGCCAGATCATTCAGAGACAAAGGAGTTATTAGCAGAGTATCGCGCCCGTGGCCGTACTTGACTAGTTATATCCCTGTTGTTTTTGATCTTTGATGTATGCTGACCATCACCAGACTTGTTGGCTGAGGTCATGCTGTTGATTTGTACTCGCTGATACTGTGTACAGCCTTGACAGGCCTTTCCATATATATATGAGATTGATGTTTCCATGATTGGGCTCGGATTTCTTCTTCCTGTTATTATCAGCACCGTCACTAAGGCACTAGGATCGGGGGAAAATCTCCCACGCACACAGACACACGCATGCATCTGCATGAAGCATATTTGCATGGTGTATATCTTATTGCTTTTCCTAACCTTTATTGTTAACAGGTTTTTCAGGTTCCGCGCTGCTTTCGATCTCCAGGATTGATCAAAGACCCATCCACCGCTACTCAACTCGCGCTAATCAGACAAGAATTATGGACCAGGTACAGTCAGATGTTCAAGAGCTCCGTGAGCGGATGGATCGTTTTATGGAGCTGATGCAGGTAGTCGCGAATGGTCAAGATCAGCTTCGTACTCTGGTTCAACCTCTGATATCCAGGGTTGACAGTAATGGCATACTTCATGGAGGGGCCGTGCCTACTCCTCCTCAAGGGGATACTCCACAGAACGTTGTTCCTGCTGCCGGAGGCAACGGCAGTGCTAACGGCAATCTGATGACTAATCTCGGACTCAACGCGGCGGGCGCCGTCAATGGTAGTTTGGGAGCCAATGTTAACATGGGGCCGGTCAACGGCAATGCTGGTGCAGGAAATTTGGTGGTGCCTCAACCATGGCTGGAGGACCATCAGGATGATATATTCTCTCAGAGAGGTATAGAGGCAGAGTTGAATGCCGAGGCTCGACTCAGGTTCAAGGCGCTGGAAGACAAGATGAGGAGCATAGAAAGTCAGAACACATTGGGCGTTGACATGTCCAACCTCGGGTTGATTGCTGACTTTAAAGTACCCCACAAGTTCAAGGTGCCTACCTTTGAGAAGTATAAGGGCACCACTTGCCCCCGGGTCCACCTCCGATCTTATTATAGAAAGATGTCCGCTTATTCTGACGATGAGAAGTTGCTGATGCATTTCTTTCAGGATAGTCTTTCTGGTCCATCGCTCGAATGGTATATGGGCTTGGAGCCCGCTGCTGTGCGCACCTGGAAAGAGCTTGCAGAAGCGTTTGTTCTCCACTATCAATATAATAGCGACTTGGCTCCCAACCGAGTTCAGCTTCAGAATCTCTCACAGCGGAACAATGAAAGCTTCAAAGAGTACGCCCAGCGGTGGCGTGAATTGGCTGCCCGGGTTCAACCACCGATGGTTGAGCGTGAGTTGGTACAAATGTTCGTGGCTACCCTTCCCGGAATCTACTATGAAAAGCTGGTCAGTGGCATGTCGGGAACATTCTCGGCTCTTATCACTTTGGGCGAGCATGTTGAGAACGGTATAAAAATCGGAAAAATTCAGGGCGAATCATCCTCAACTGGAGGAGGTAGCAAGAAACCCTATACTGGCAAGCGTCGAGAGGGAGATGCCAGTGCTGTCACTAACGCTAGGAGAAAGGGCAAGGGCCCTCAGCCTCAGATTGCTAGCATAAACATCCCAGCTGCTCCGCCGCAGCCGCAGCCGCAGCCGCAGCAACCTCAGCAGCAGAATAATCAGGGGTATAAAAGATATCAGAATCGGGCTCCTATGGCAAGCCGTCAGTTTGATACTCCACCTATGTCATATGCGCAGCTTCTGCAAACTTTGCTGCAGCTTCAGCTAGTTCAAAAGAGGACGTTGGCTCCCTTAACAGGGGCGCCACCACCGGGGTATGATGCCAGTGCTACTTGTGAGTTCCATACTGGGGCACCTGGCCATACGATTGAGAATTGTAAGGCTTTCAAGCACAAAGTCCAAGATTTGGTGGACGCCAAGGTTATCAACTTTTCTGACAACGTGCCTAACGTCACCAAAAACCCGATGCCTCATTATAAAGGGGGAGGAGTGAATGCTGTTATCACTGAGGAGAGTGTGGACTTGCTGACTGATGTCAAAGATTTGAAGACGCCGTTGAGTTTTGTCAAGGCTAAGTTGCTAAAGAAGGGCTTCTTTCCTGGATGCGGAGAATTATGTATGGCTTGTGCTACGCTTCCTGATGGGTGTGAGCAGCTGATCGAAGGTATCCAAAGTCTGATGTCCGAGGGTATTTTGCAATTCAGCCGGAGCGTTGAGAATGCATCAGGGGAAGTTGTGCTGAAACAGGCAGACGAAGTTGCTACCATTACCATTCCTCGCCACCCTATCACTATTTCTGCGCCTCGTCCGCCTACTATTACCATCACCAGGGCCGGACCGATCCCATTCGAGAGTACCAATGCCGTTCCGTGGCATTATGGCGCCGAAGTTTATTGTAATGGTCAGAAGATAGAGCTTGAGCCGTTCGGGTCAACTATGCAGAATCTTACCGAGGTCAGTGGTATCACCAGAAGCGGAAGAGTGTTCGCACCAGCAGAGGTTGCAGCAGAGAAAGTGGTCCAAGCCGACGCTATGGATAAGGGTAAAGGTAAGGTTGTCGAAGAAGTCCCTGCAGGGGCAGAGAAGGACTTGCTGGTTAAAGATGCTGAAGAGTTCATGCGACTAATCAAGAAAAGTGACTACAAGATTGTAGATCATCTTCATCAGACTCCGTCAAAGATATCGATTCTTAACTTGTTGCTGTGCTCTGAGGCGCACCGCAATGCATTGCTGAAGGTACTGAATGCTGCATACGTGCCGCAGGAGATATCAGTAAATCAACTCGAGGAAGTAGTAGCCCATGTCAATGCTGGTAATGGGCTGGGATTTACAGATCTGGAGCTGACTCCTAAGGGAAGAGATCACAACAGCGCCTTGCACGTCTCGATAGAGTGCAGAGGCACGATTATGTCGCATGTCCTGGTGGATACGGGTTCCTCGCTTAATGTGCTTCCGAAAAAGGCACTGATGAAGTTGGATACCCGTGGACTGCTGTGCACGCCCAGTGATCTGGTCGTGAAAGCCTTTGACGGAACCAAGCGCCACGTTTTCGGAGAGTTGACCCTGCCCATTCAAGTTGGCCCAGAAACGTTCAATGCGGTTTTCTACATCATGGATATCATGCCCGCCTATAGTTGCCTCTTAGGTCGGCCATGGATCCATTCTGCTGGTGTCGTGACGTCCACGCTGCATCAGAAGCTTAAATATGCCGTTGGGGGCAGCATAGTGACAGTCTGTGGAGAAGAGGACATCATGGTAAGCCACCTGTCGTCCTTTAAATACGTTGAAATGGATGGTGAGATCCATGAGACTCTTTTCCAGGCATTTGAAACCGTCAGGGTGAAAGAGGTGGCTCCTGTCGTCGCAGAGAGGCAAGAGTTGAACCTCTCCTCGTTTAAGGAAGCTAGGGCCGTTGTTGAAGCCGGTTCCACCCCAGGCTGGGGGCATGTCTTGGATATACCAATCAAGCAGGATAAGTTTGGATTGGGATATTCTCCTGAAGCTGGAGCTTCATCTTCTTCTGGCAACTCGTCTCGTGGGAAAGGGTCGATCCTATTCACCAAGGGGGGAGTAATCTTCGAGAGTATCAATGCTGCGTCGGAGGACAGCGGGGACAGTGATTGCGATCTTGACGCTTGGATTCAACCGAGCAAGTCGGGCGAGCGCCTCCACAATTGGACCATCAAGGAGATTATCAAGCTGACAAGTGAAGAGTAATGATTTGCTTTTTACAATCTTTGTACAACCCTATGTCCTGCCCGGGGCATAGTGGTTTTACTGTCAGGGCCTTGTTGGATTATGTGTATGCATTTTGTTAATAAATAAAAGGCGTTTTCTTCGTAATCAAATATTGTGTTCTCTGTTATTCCTATTTTATGTTTATGTCGAAAAAACAGCAAAATGGCAACGGGGTTCGTGCTAACCTGCATATTCCTGCTTTAAACTTAACCCTTGTTATTGCAGGATCCACGTAACAGACGACATCGACTCTGGACCCTCTACGGCTCACTACGACTTTGATTGCCCGATCTATCAAGCCGAGGATGAGATTGATGAAGAC
This sequence comes from Lathyrus sativus, assembly GCA_963859935.3. Classification (NCBI taxonomy): domain Eukaryota; kingdom Viridiplantae; phylum Streptophyta; class Magnoliopsida; order Fabales; family Fabaceae; genus Lathyrus; species Lathyrus sativus. The sequence continues at coordinate 470,968,742 of OZ012738.1, forward strand.
GAAGACCTCCCGGAAGAATTGGCCCGCTTGTTGAGACAAGAGGAGAAGATTATTCTGCCTCACGAGGAGGATATTGAGATTGTAAATCTGGGTTCTGAGGAGCTCGTCAGAAATGTCAGAATAGGGGCTGCGCTGCAGAATGATGTCAAGCATAGACTGGTTGAGATGCTTCGAGAGTATAGTGACGTCTTTGCTTGGTCATATGAGGATATGCCCGGACTTGACACCGATATCGTGGTTCATCGCTTGCCGTTGCGGGAAGATTGCCCTCCAGTCAAGCAGAAGCTCAGGAGGACGAGACCAGACATGGCTGTAAAAATCAAAGAAGAGGTCCAGAAGCAGTTGGACGCAGGATTTCTAGCCGTTACCACTTACCCTCCGTGGGTCGCCAACATAGTGCCTGTACCGAAGAAGGACGGTAAGGTACGCATGTGCGTCGATTATCGGGATTTGAATAGGGCGAGCCCTAAGGATGATTTCCCGTTGCCTCATATCGATGTGTTGGTCGACAATACAGCCCAGTTTTCCGTGTTTTCGTTCATGGATGGCTTCTCCGGTTACAATCAGATTAAGATGGCACCGGAGGACATGGAGAAAACGACGTTTATTACCCCCTGGGGAACATTCTGCTATAAGGTAATGCCCTTCGGTCTGAAGAACGCAGGGGCCACTTACCAGCGAGCAATGGTAACTTTGTTTCATGATATGATTCATCATGAGATCGAGGTCTATGTTGACGACATGATTGCAAAGTCCCAAACGGAGGAAGAGCATCTGGTCAATTTGTTGAAGCTGTTTGAAAGGCTTAGGAAGTTCAGGCTGAGGCTGAATCCTAACAAATGCACTTTTGGAGTGCGGTCCGGAAAGTTATTGGGGTTTATCGTTAGTGAACGAGGTATTGAAGTTGATCCTGCGAAAATAAAAGCTATCCAAGAGATGCCAGCGCCGAAAACAGAAAAAGAAGTTTGTGGTTTCTTGGGCCGAATAAACTACATTGCAAGGTTTATCTCTCAGCTCACGGCCACTTGTGAACCGATGTTCAAGCTTTTAAAGAAAGATCAGGCGATTACTTGGAATGAGGATTGCCAGAAGGCATTCGACAAAATAAAGCAGTATCTTCAGGAACCTCCAGTCTTGATACCCCCAGTGGCTGGACGACCATTAATCATGTACCTGACGGTTCTGGAGAATAGTATGGGGTGTGTTCTCGGTCAGCACGACGAGACGGGCAGAAAGGAGCATGCCATTTATTATTTGAGTAAAAAGTTCACTGAGTGTGAATCTCGATACTCGATGCTGGAGAAGACGTGTTGTGCATTAGCTTGGGCTGCCAAACGTCTACGACAGTATATGCTCAATCACACCACTATGCTAATTTCGAAGATGGATCCGATCAAGTACGTCTTCGAGAAGCAGGCTCTTTCGGGCAGGATTGCCAGATGGCAAATGGTGTTAACGGAATATGATATTCAGTACGTCTCCCAGAAGGCCATTAAAGGAAGCGTGTTGTCTGATTACCTTGCCGAACAGCCAATCGAAGACTACCAGCCGATGAAGTTCGAATTCCCTGACGAGGACATTATGTTTCTCAAGGTAAAGGACTGCGATGAGCCATTGCCCGATGAAGGGCCAGATAGGAGATCTTAGTGGAAGTTGATATTCGACGGAGCGGTTAATTCCTATGGAAGTGGCATCGGAGCTATCATCACGACTCCTCATGGATCCCACATCCCTTTTACTGCGAGACTGACGTTTCCAGTTACCAACAATGAAGCCGAGTATGAAGCATGTATTATGGGTCTAGAAGAGGCAATTGATTTGAGAATCAAGAATCTAGACATATATGGTGACTCAGCGCTTGTAATCAATCAAATCAAAGGGGAGTGGGAAACTCGTCAAGCGAATCTGGTGCCGTACATGAATTATACCAGGAGGCTGCTTCCGTTCTTCGATCGAGTGGAACTTTATCATGTACCCAGGGCTGAAAATCAGATGGCCGATGCTTTAGCCACGTTGGCTTCCATGTATAAAGTCAATTATTGGAATGAGGCTCCAAGAATTGTACTTTCGCGTCTTGATAGACCGGCATTTGTGTTTGCAATCGAGGATGCCACTGACGGCAAGCCATGGTTCCACGACATCCAGACCTTCCTTATGACTAAGGAGTATCCTGCGGGTGCGTCTACCCAGGATAAGAAGACCCTGAGGAGGCTATCTGGAAACTTCTATCTCAATCCTGACGGGGTGTTGTATAAGAGAAACCACGATCTCGTGCTGCTCAGATGTGTGGATGAAAAAGAGGCGAGTATGCTCATGGAGGAAGTCCATGAGGGCACATTTGGTACGCACGCCGGCGGGCATGCCATGACGAGAAAGATCCTGAGAGCAGGGTATTACTGGCTGACTATGGAGTCGGATTGCTTCAGATTCGCGAGGAAATGTCACAAATGCCAGATTTATGCTGATAAAGTTCATGTACCGCCGTGCCCATTAAATGTCATGTCTTCCCCTTGGCCGTTCTCCATGTGGGGCATCGACATGATAGGCAAGATCGAGCCCACCGCATCCAATGGTCATCGTTTCATTCTGGTAGCTATCGACTACTTCACCAAATGGGTGGAGGCAGCCTCGTACGCTAATGTGACCAAGAAGGTGGTGGCTAAGTTCATAAAGAGGGACATCATCTGCCGCTATGGAATTCCCGAGCGGATCATTACTGATAATGGTTCGAATCTGAACAACAAGATGATGAAGGAGCTGTGCCAGAGCTTCAAAATTGAACACCACAACTCATCTCCCTACCGGCCGAAGATGAATGGCGCTGTTGAAGCGGCCAACAAGAACATCAAGAAGATCGTTCAGAAGATGGTTGTGACATACAAAGATTGGCACGAGATGCTGCCATTTGCCTTGCACGGTTATCGTACGACGGTGCGTACGTCGACCGGGGCAACTCCTTTCTCCTTGGTGTACGGTATGGAAGCTGTCCTACATTAGAGGTGGAGATTCCCTCTTTGCGAGTTTTGGTTGATGTAAAACTCGACGAGGCAGAGTGGATTACGAATCGCTTGAACCAACTCAGCCTGATGGACGAGAAGAGGTTAGCATCGATCGCATTTGGTCGTCTGTACCAAAGCCGAATGAAGAAAGCTTACGATAAGAAGGTGCGTCCCAGAAGCTTTCAGACGGGTGATCTCGTCCTGAAGAAAATTCTTCCGCCACTCTCCGATCACCGGGGCAAGTGGACTCTGAATTACGAAGGGCCGTATGTCGTCAACAAGGTCTTCTCAGGAGGAGCTTTGTTGTTATCCACGATGGATGGTGAAGATTTTGCATCCCTGGTGAACGCGGACGCAGTTAAAAAATACTTTGCTTGAAAGAGACCCGCTGGACAAAAAAGAAAGAGTCCAGGCAAAAAAGGGGCATCCCGGCGAACCAAAAACAGAATAAAAGGTTCGGGCAAAAATTAGGGATATATTGAAAAATGTACACCCGCGAAGTCGAAAACCTACACTGGGCGGCTTCGGCAAAAAAGGGTATCCCGGTGAACTGAAAACCCGAAAGGGCGGTTCACGCAAAAGTTAGGGATTTGAATAAGCAAATGACTGCGTTCCGCGTATGGACTTTCATTGTTTAGTGGTTCGGAAGACCTGAGGGCCGTTTATCTGAATCAATCTCTTCCAAAGCTGAAGCGTCGGAGAGGTATCAAAGTCGAGTGGGTCTTAGAGGGATCAACTCATGGTGTTCGTCTACGCCTCGATTGCCAACATTTGTATATACTGATGTATATTTATGTTTTCTTTTTTCGTGCGGCTTCCTCATTCCAGGGGCTAGCCTCCGTTGTAAAACATTCTTGCCCATTCAGGGGTTCATCATCAATAAAAATGCACATTATTCAGCAATTCTACTTGTCTGTTTAGCATTTATCTGTTTTGTTTATGAATCAAAACGCCGATGTTTTTGATAAAATGCGCATACATAAACTTGCGGGCCCAGGCCCATTGATTGTTGAAACAATTGATTAACTGAATATTGTCACGAGATAATAACCCGGATAGAACCCTTTGAGGAGGGAATCTTGTCTTGTTTGTTTGTGTTGTTGCAGGTGTAGCACCTTCCAGAGGATATGCCGTGCGCACCCCGAAGCAGGGCAAGCCCTCCTTCTCCAGCAGAGTTCAGTAGTCTCCCCTCTGCAGAATCTGAACGCAGAGCAGTGAGCATTGGTATGTCCACCAGGCAGAGAGGATTCTTTTCCCCAAGCAGATGCATCCTGAAGGAGCGTCACCTCATCAGCTGAGTCAAGCACCGAAGAATGATGTCTTCCCCAGCACCGGGTCACAAGTGCAGATTTCATAAAAGTGTTCGGGTGCCGGAGCTCGTGTTTCCCCAGTAAAGTCTCCAGCGGAATCGAGATTCCCCACCAGAGTCATGTTCTCTCCTGAAGTTGGATGATTCCCTCTTCCCCAGTAGAGTATTGGAACAACTGAGGTTGTATTCCCCCGCAGAGTTGGGCTCTCCCCCGAAGTCAGATGATTCTTTCTTCCCCAGCGAAATTGAAATTCCGCACCAGAGTCGTACTCTCCAGTGAAGTAGAATGATTTCTCTCCCCGGCTGAGTCCGCAGAAAAGCAGAATCCTTGGAAGCAGTTGGGACCATGAGTGGATTTTCCCTAGCAGATGTTGAACAGCTGATGCTGTATCTCCCAGAGTCGTACTCCCTTTGGCGAAGCAGAGTGACTTCTCCTTCCTCAGCCGAGTTTGCAGATGCCCAGGAGGGCCGAGTCTTGGAAGGTTGATCAGATCATGATGGGTCTTTCCCCAGCGGAGTGTGGAGCAGCTCAAGTTGTCTCCCCACAGAGTGATCATCCCCAGAAGAGTTAGCCGGGACGGCCACGCAGTTCACTCCCGCGATTGGCATCGCTTTCCTTCAGCAGGTTCGGGTTCTCGTAAAGCTTCGTCCCCTGCAGCAGTCAGCTGAAGTTGTTTGCCCTGCAGCAGTCAACCGAAAGATCATTTCCCCAGGAGGAGTCCAATTGATACCAGCGTGTCCACGTTCTCCTCGGCAGTGATGATTCCTCTATCGGAGTAGTTCTTTCTCCTTGACAGGAGAATTCCCCCTCGGCATTTATTTTGCTGACGGGATCGCATCATTGTGCATGACTGCATAGCATTTAACACTGCATAGCATTTAACATTGCATAGCATTGTGCATGATTGCATGGCATTTAGCATAAACGCATATCATTCCCACCGTGTGGGGCATAGCGCAGAAGCATATGCATCATGAGCATGATCTAGGTCATTGTTATTCTTGCCTTACAGGTTTTCAGCCGAAGGATCAGTTGCTCAGGAGGATTCCTGACATTCTCTCCAACGAGGTCGATTTCTTGAGATGATTCCCAAGACCCCGGTGTAATCCCCACAGTCGCTCGCTCAAGACGATTTTGGAGATCCCCAGTGAAGTCTTCAGTCTGAGACGATTCTTGAATTCCTCAGCAGGGCCGTTTGCTTAAGATGATTCTTAAGACCTCAGTACAGCTTCCCGAGTTGTTCGCCTAGTATGATGCTTGAGCTCCCCAATAGCGTCCCCAGCAAGAGTTGCCCAGGAAGATTCCTGGAATACCCAACAGAATGTTTGCTCCATAAAGGTTATCAGTTCAGGACGATTCTTGAAGATGCCCGACGGATCTGTTTGTTCAAGATGATTCTTGAAGTCCTCAGCAGCGTGATATGTCTGCTCCAACAGTGATGTCTAATCTGAAGATTGACTTCGTGAACGCCTGAAGGCGATATCAGAAGGTTCCGGTGAGTTCAGATTTCCTTGTTGATGAATCAACGGGTGGCTGAAGACAAGGTTCCAAATTTTTGTATTCAAGAGGATCCGTGTTGGTCTGAAGACCAAGTCAGTGATCCTGAGGAGATGATTGATGGCGATCAAGTGAATGATATTTTTCTTCTGACTGAAGTCGAAGATGTTTCTCTAGCTGAAGCGGAGTTCTGCCTGAAGGCAAAGTGTTTGAATCCCCGTAGAATCATGAATGACTCAGGATACCATTTCTCTGACTGAAGTCATAGATTTCCCAAGCTGAAGCGAAGGTGCCTGAGGGCAAGGTTATCCCCCAAGGTCATGAATGACCTAGGATTCATTTTTCGGACTGAAGGCTGAAGTATACCCCTGACTGAAGTCTCAGATGCTCTATAGCAGAGGCGGAGTTGCCTGAAGGCATATCCATGTATCCTTGAAGGCCAAGGACCATTTCTTCAGACTGAAGTCGAAGATACCTCCTGCAGAGTTGCCGACGGGCAAAGTTTACATCCTTGAAGGCCAAGGATGTTCTTTCTAGCTGAAGCTGGAAATAGCCGACGGGCAGGGTTCCATCTATATCCGGAAATACTTGAGGTTTCTCCAGCGGATCTGGAGTGGCCAGGGGCCAGGGTTTCATCTTTCTTCAGAAATACTTGAAGTTTCTCCAGCGGATCTGGAGTGGCCAGGGGCCAGGGTTTCATTCGTATTCAGAAATACTTGAGGATTTTTTCTAGCTGAAGCTGGAAATGGCCAGGGGCCAGGGTTTCATATATCTTTAATGTTGAAGTTCTACGGCGGGCAGTGTGCAGCAGTATTCCGATGTTCGTTATGGCTCTAAGGGTGAACCCCAGATCAGAGTGTGCTCGGTTAAGTCTCTCATTCCCAGCGGAGTAGTTTCAAATACGCAAGTGTACCTTTTGTTCCATTCACCAGGGGTGAACCCTAGGTCAGAGTTGTTCAGGGTTGCAGATTTGTCCAGCGGCGAGGTTGGATGTTTGTTCGACGGCGAGGTTGAACGTTTGAATTTGGCGGCGAGGTCAGATCATCATCTGTCCAGCGGCGAGGTTGGATGTTTGTTCGACGGCGAGGTTGAACGTTTGGATTTGGCGGCGAGGTCAGATCATCATTTGTCCAGCGGCGAGGTTGGATGTTTGTTCGACGGCGAGGTTGAACGTTTGGATTTGGCGGCGAGGTCAGATCATCATTTGTCCAGCGGCGAGGTTGGATGTTTGTTCGACGGCGAGGTTGAACGTTTGGATTTGGCGGCGAGGTCAGATCAGCAGTTGTCCAGCGGCGATGTTGGGCATGTCAAGGTGATCCAGTTTTCTGACGGCGATGTTAGGTGATGCAGATCCTTCTAGTTTCTCCAGCGGCGATGCGGGGTATTTTGTTCATTTTTGTAGTTTCTCCAGCGGCGATGTTGGGTATTTTGGTGATTCAGGTTTAGGTCTCCGGCGGCGATGTTGGACGCTTGTCTCCCCGAGTTATGGTTGTTCTTGACGGCGATGTCAGGTGATTTAATCTTCCAGCGGCGATGTTGGGTGTTTGGTTGCCTGAAGGCCATATCGGAAGAAGTTAACGAGGATAACTGACGGCGATGTCAGATCGATATTTCTCCAGCTAGTTGTCGTGCAGCTAGCATTGCAATATTCGAAGATTTGTTCCTCGCAGAGTACCGTGTGCTCGTGCAGTTGGCAAATTTTCGGGTTCACCGATATTCAATCGTCTCGCACCTTGATTGGTTGAGAGCCGTTCGCTTCTCACCCAGTCAGGTTCAAGCCGTTTGAATAGGGGCAGCTGTTGCACCCCAAAATTTGACCAACAATTATTTATTCATTGAGTGTTTGAAAGTTGATACCTTCATCAGACAGTTCAAGAGGTCCTCAGAGGAAGTGGGTTGAAACCAAGGATGTGTGCTTCATAGCTTGAGAGTTGTGGGTGCTCCTCAGATGATTCTGAGACTTTGAGAATGAACTTTATGTTTTGAGAAAGCCTATGAGATGTCTTAATAGCCATCATGAAGCCCAGAGAAGTCATTATACAAGAGTTCAGAAGATTCAACCATGAATGACAGAATTAGGGTTTTGACTGGGTCAACCCTAGATCAGCTGAAGATTTGGAGAAGGTTGAGACCCAATCCAAGGGCCATGAGATCATGGGATGATGCATAGAGATGTTATAAAGATGATTCCTAGACCAACTCATCATGATTGAGGAGTTTGAGAAGTTTCAAGTCAGGGTTTCCAAGGATTGTCAGTGAAAAAACCCTAATTTGATCCCCATCTTCCAGGCAGTTTTAGCTCTAGATGTGATTGATATCTCATATTCCCCACAACATGAATGTTGTAGAGCTTGTTCTTAGCTTTAATTTGAGTGGTGGAAGTCCTTGATAGGAGTTACAGAGCTCAAGTTATGGTTTTGACAAATTACAGGTCAGCAGAAGTATGTGAATCTGGGTCCTTGAAAGTCACCCAACTTGCAGACAACTTTTGCCCTAGTAGGATGATTCCTATGATTTCTTGGTCAACATTAATGTTGTAGGGCATCTTCTTAGCTTTAATTTGAGTGGTAGAAGTCCTTGATAGGATTTATGGAACTCAACTTATGGTTTGAACAAGACAGGGGTATTTTGGTCATTTGTCAGTTATAGGTCATTTTAGCCAATGCCTAAAACTCCTATTTCCAAGCCTCAAATGGAAAAACTCAAAACATGAAAGTTGTTCAAAATGTGATTTTAAGTCTAGAAAGAAGGTCACAAATTGTTGGAAAAGCTCATAGCATGAAGTTACATGATTGGTCAAAAATGAACTAAAAATGGCATATAAGTTTGAAAAGTTGAATTTGAAAAGTGGTTTGGAGGATCTAGGAATCCAAAATAGGTCATCCAATATATCATTTTGATTGGAAGCATTATTTTGAGAACTTTGGTTCAAATAGATTTTTCATTTGAGGTCTAAAAAAGGGACTTTCTTTGTAAATCTATTACTTGCATTATAAGGCAATGTTGAAAAACCTTACACAAGCCAAATGTAAGGGCTGATTTCCTTCATACACACTTAATATCTCATGTAAAGACATATTCAAGGGATTTTGGCAAAGTGTGAAAGAAGATATCATGATATTTCAAGTTCTCATGTGGTGATATTTTCAATACTTTCTAGAAAGATCTAGGTGATTCTAGCCTCTTCCATCACTTGTTATTTAAAGAGGGCCATGAAGAGAGTTCAGAGGTTGGTGAAAAGTTGCTGAGTTTAGTGGAGAGAGTGAGAGAGAAAGTGCCATTGTTGGATTTCTTCAAGATCAAGTAAGGTGCAATTCCTTCTTCCACAAGCTTCATCCACCTCAACTCTTGCAAACAGAAAGGTGTCCATTATTGGAGGAAGATTTAGAGAAGGTTTCAAGTGCTGAATCAAGTCCTAACACCCCTCACCATTGAAGCTTAACAGGTTGGTATCTTGATCTAGAAATCCTTAATTATGAGCATTCTGTTAGAATCTTAGGTGTAAGACCAACATGCTAGGTTAGAGGAATGTTTTCTGAGAATTAGGGAAGGATCCATGAGGTTTCGTGGCAGGGTACCATTTTTTGCAAGATTGATAGCATGCGGGTTAATGTGTATTAATGGATATGAGGTGGTTTAGAATGGCTAGGGTAACATGTGGAACAGATTTATATCATTAGATTGAAGTTTGGTTAAGGTTGATAGCAGAGAATCATGGTGGAACCCCAACCTTCGTGCTTTCTGTTAGAGCGATTCAGGAGGTTTCATGGCCAAATATTGATATCATTGTGTTCAGGGTAATTGGTAGAGCAAGATTGCTTTTGGAATTTCTTGATTTCACCCAGCCATCAGTGAGAACGATCGAGTGGAAGTTCTGGTTCGAAATTAGGGTTTTCTGAAAACCCTAGGGTTTGTGTGGAGAAGATGAACTCCAGCCGTCAGATGGTTCCAAGTCCTTGACTTATTCTCACAATCCAACTGCCGTGGTTTGAACTCAAAGTGGAGGGAAATCTGAAGCCAGCGAAACGCAGCGTATCACTTAGCCAAACGCTGCGTTTGGTTTAGTGACTGATTCTGGGCTAGCTGGGTCCAATGTGCTACGCGCACCCCCCTTGGATTCAGCCCAAATGAAATGAACTGCATCCATTTCTATTCTCACCCCCTCTCTCCTTCTCTTGTATATTTTATTTTTTTAATTTTCTTCACATTTCATTAATTTTCCAAAAATCATAACTAAATGAAAAAATGTTATTTTTAACTCATTCTTTTTTAACATTTTCATTAAAATGTCTAGAAAATTAAAAAATATAAAAATTGCATTTTATATTTTAATTGGTATTTTTTGCATATTTTACAAATAAATGCACTTTTTTAACCATTCATTTCATACATGGATTTGTATATTTTTGTTCATGCATTTAGAAATAGATTTTTTGCCCATTCTTTTTTGTGGTGATTCATATTGCATTGTAGTACTCTCTGGATTTATTACTAGATTTGTGAATTAAAATTTGATGTATTTTGATTGTTAGACATTTAGGTGCTCTAATTAGGGTTTTAGGTTGTGTACTTGAACTTAAACATTTTATTTTTAGGGTTTTTAGGCCAAATTAGTGTATGGGGAATATATGGGACATAAGGGTAGTTAAATAGGATCCTCTAGAATTTATATTAGGAATTTGTAGGGTATTTTAGTATTTTTCATTGATTTTTGAATTGAATATTGTTTGTGTGGCCTTTAGGGCTAGTTTAGTTTTGTTTTGCCTTGCTTTGGAGTTGTTGTTGGCTTGAGGAGCTTGGGGCATCATGTGAAGGCCTTGTGAAGAGCTTGTGAATCATCCTTGAAGACTTGAAGACCTTGGAGAGGAGCTTAGCTTTTGTTGTTTTGTTTATAGGTTTATAGGTGCATAGGCAGAGCCCTAGATAGAATACTTTGTTCAATAAACAAGGAGTGTCTTGTTCACCTCCTTCCTTCTCTATGACATGAAGTCCCTTAAGGGTATTCACCTCTCTCCTTTGGAGGGATTAGTGACCTTGCCCTATAAGGTAGAACTTTGAGAGAGCCTCTCCTTTGATGTTAAGTTCTCAATGGCATCCTTTGGAAGTCAGTGAGCACTGCAACATCCTCACCTCATCTTATTGACTGAATCTTGTTTGCTGGAGCATTTGAGCCATTGAAGATAGAAGCTGAAGCTTTGAAGAGGATGATTCCTTGAAGATTGTTGAAGTCTGAAGACTTTGTTGATGCTTAAAGATCCCTGAAGATAGTGAAGCCTGAAGGTGGAGCTGATCAAAGAAGCTGAAGCTTAAGGGAGAAGATGAGTTGATACTCATGTTGTAGGGTTGATACCTGGAAAGCAAGTGATCTCTGAAGTCTGAAGACTGGGTTGCTGCTGAAGGAGCTGAGGCTTTCTTCTGTTTTCTTTGATGTATTGTGTGTTTTGTCTGATTTGTCTGCTGCATTAGATTAAGCACATTTAGAATAAGTTCAGTCTAAGAGCATGAGTGCATCTGATTGTATTGTTATTGCTTGGCTTTGCTTGCGGGTATTCGGTAGAGCCCAGCTCCCTTGCCCATGTGTTTATTTTGCTTGATGGCATTTCATTTCTCCTATCTGTATGATTACAGTTTACTGTTTGTGCTTGATAGCATGTTGTTTATTTCAGTATGATTACTGTTATTTCATGACTGGCTTGAGGTCGAGACGAGCTTGTGGAGGCTGAAGCCCCACACACATTTCCTCCCTCACTTGCATTGCATGCATTTTACTGTTAAAGCTGATGCTTTTGTCTGTTTTGGTGTATCATTGACATGATCCCTTAGGACTCTCATTTCCTCTGATGAGGATTTGATGATAGACTTTTAGGTTGAAACCTATGCATGACAACATCTAGGAGTTCCCTGTTCAAACCTCAACCATAGGATGAATCCATGGCATGATAACAGTAGGACTTGATAGTCTCCCTCCTAGTTGGGCCTGTTCTCTTCTCATCTCGAAACAGTTTAAGATACAGTAATCATGAATGATTTCTTTCGTATGTTACGAGCCTTAAGCTATCTGAGAAAGGATTGTGGGAGAGTTTCTTTTCCACAGTCTGGATGTTTAGTATGGTACCCTTTGGGTGACATGCGACGCATTCACTCTCAGGTCATAGTCTCTAGTGCGATTGAAATCGCAAACACAATAAAAACACTTCTTTTAGGAGATAACCCGTAGTTTCCCGAACTACGTTTGCTCTGATCTTTCATACCAGATGAAAGTACGTAGGCATAGGATGCGACGTCCTAGCGAGCAACCTTCCCCCCATAATCACCCGTAGTTAGCCGAACTACGTTGACTCTGATTTCTCATTCTCTGATGAGAATACGTAGGCATAAAGCGCGATGCTTTGCCGAGTCATTTTTCTTTTCTTTTTCAGCCAGCCTTGATAGGTAGATAGATTATAACCAACCCGTCCAAGTAAACAAACAAGCGAGGATCCCGTCGAGTACGACGGACGTGAGGGGTGCTAATACCTTCCCCTTGCGTAACCGACTCCCGAACCCAGACAATGGTTGCGATGACCTTGTCTTACCCTTTTTTCGTCAGGTTTTTCCGATCGTTTCCTTTCCCGTTCTGAGGGATAAATAACGAAAGGTGGCGACTCTTCTGTCATGCCGGCACCTTATTTTCGCGCAAGCGACACCATGCCAGGGAAGAAAGATGATACAAGAAAATGAAAGCAGGAATTGAGAAAGATAGTTCATTCTTACTTGCAATGGAAGTTTAATGTAGGAAGCGATCTGTGAGCATATGTCGCATCTCCATTATGCTCTAATCCGGGATATTCCTCTAGGTCGAGAAGATGCTCTACAGTCCATTTCTCTAGTGAAATATAATGATGACAAGGCCATCCCAGTGGACGAACATGAACACTCAGATGGGGATGCCAAAGTAGTGGTCCGATAATGTGAGTTCTCAAGAAGGTGAAGCTGCTACCATTGGATATATAGCTGGTAGTCTCTCTTAAATAGAATACATGCCCTTTCGAGAATTCGGTTAGGGTTTATTTATCAACATTGTATCACGTCATTTTGATCATTTGACAACCTCACAAGTAACTTTTCCCGACTCAGATATTTGAGAACCGTCATCGAATAAGAGGGATAGTTTTTTATCCTCGAGGTAGAGCACTATCCTTGAGGCAATACCGCTCCCATCTACTAAGTATCTACGGGTTGGGTACCCGAGACACACAAGCCTTTGATAAGTGTCAAAATGTCGTGTTTTCAGTAGTAGTTTTGTGGTACTTATCGATTCATTTGTATTGAATTCTTTGAATAAAACCCCACTTTGTTTGTAAAAGTCTGTATTTAGTGTATACTAGTATTTTTGTGTAAAAATAATTGATTTTAATTGTTTTAATCTCATTTTTGTAGGTATTCAAGCATTGATATTTTGTCATAGTTAGATAGAGCATTGAATAAGCTTTCTGACACTTTCGATTGGGCCTCAAACGGAGTTACGGTTCAAAAGTTATGAAGAAAACAAGATGTTGAATTTTTTTGTTACTATCAGCTCTCGCCCCGAGCTCGCCGGTCGAGCCAGACGCGAGCCAGAAGTTCTAGAAGCAGTAGAAAATAGCCAGAAGTTCTTAGGGAAAATCTCATTAAAAGGGGTAAAAACACATTTTTATAGGTTATGTTTTGGGGAATTTGTTCTTAATTCATCAAACCTTCATTTTTGATAATTTAGAGCTTAGAAAAGTATCAATGGAGGTTGTAACTCGACGATTGGGGGTGGATGATTCTTGGATCGTGATTGACACCACGAGAGATTTTGATTCCTCTTCTCTCTTCCCTTTGTAGTTTCCATTTGTTGTGAGTTTGCATGTAAGTTTACCTTGATTATATGTATATTTATTGCTCACGGTGTTGTATAAGACTCATTTTACAAATTAATGTTGATGATTACTTTCTTTATTTGGGTTTGAGTTGTTGCATACATGGAAGGTTGAATTCGAATTTAGGATGAACATTTATTAGGTTCTAGATTCTAGAGATAGATTTAGGATTAATATTTACTTGGGTATCATAACTTAATGCTTCTGTGTTGTTTATGTTGCGCACTTTTGCAATACACCACTCGAAAAAGTTTTGGAACATTATGGTGTAAAGCATAAAGTGGCAACCCCATACCACCCACAAACGAATGGTAAAGCCGAGGTGTCGAATAGAGAAGTGAAGAGAATTATTGAAAAAAACGTGTCAAGTTCGAGAAAGAATTGGTCTCAAAAGCTTGATGAAGCTTTATGGGCATATCGTACCGCTTACAAAGCTCCCATTAGTTTAACTCCATTTCAAATGGTTTACGGAAAAATTTGTCATTTACCGGTTGAAATGGAGCATAAAGCTCTTTGGGCGTTAAAATTGTTGAATTGTCATCCTAACTTGGCCGGTGGCAAAAGAAAAGTCCAAATTCATGAATTGGAGGAAATGAGGCATAATTTATATCATTCAAGTAAGCTTTACAAAGAAAAGGTCAAAGTTTATCATGACAAGAAGGTCCGCCAAAAATTATTTCAAGCTGGTCAAATAGTGCTTCTTTTCAATTCTCGGTTAAAGCTTTTTCCGAGAAAGTTGAAATCTAAATGGTCGGGACCATTCTTGATTAAGGAAGTAAAGAGTTATGGTGCAATTGTGTTATAGGATCCAAAGATAAAAGAAAGTTGGATTGTTAATGGACAAAGGTTAAATAGGTGAAGTTGATCGCGAAATTTGCGTCGTTTCTCTTGGTGATCCGTGAAGTAACCATGGACCATTAAGCTCAAACGAGGTTAAACAAAGCGCTTGTTAGGAGGCACCCCAATGTTGTAAGTATTTTGTTTTTATTGTGTTAAGTGTTTAATTGTGTGAGAAAAATCGTTAAAATTTGGTTGAAAAAATTAACAGCCTTGCAACAGCAAAAATGTTATTTCTAGTGTAATTCACCAGGCGAAAGGTTGCTTCGCTGGGAGAATTTTGGTTTTCCTGCCCTTCGTTTCTGCTTCGCCAGGAAAAGTGTGCATGGGTACTAAAAGTTGGCTGCTGTTTGGTTGCAGAAAAAAAAGTTTATTATTTGGGTCCACTTGGGCCTACCCATATTTTCGACCCACCCTTCTTATTTGAGTCATTGTCTCAAAAACCTTTTCCACCTTTATCTCATTGTTTCTCAAGCACACACAAACCCTAGTTTCCTTTCACTCTCACTCTTACTCTTACTCAATTCAACTTCATCACTCTCAATCCAAGGTATGTCTTCTTAATCTCTCTAAGTTCATCTTTGAATTTTTTTTAGATTAGGGTAAGATGCATGTGGTTAGGGTTGTTAATTTTGAGCAATAGCATTTAGGATTGTTCTTACATTTTGGATTGTTGTTGTTTATGTTGATTTAGTGGGTTGAGCAAGGACCCTGCATTTTTTGCAATTGTCTGGGTTGCATAAATTTTGCGAGGCGAGGCTTTGCTCCCACTTCGCCGGGCGAGCTAGGGGCGACGTTCAAAAATCCTGCAGCTTCTGCAGATTCATTTTTCTGCTGTCTGTTTTTTTATTATTATTTTTTTGTTGTGCTTTGCTGGTTTTTGTGTTGATGACAAATAGAGATATTCTTCTTTTGTATGTTGTGTCCTTTTTGTGCAGATAGCTCCCAAGACCAAGGTTATCGGTTCCAAGAAGCAAAAGACAACAGTCGAAAGTAACTCCGGCCAACCGAGAGAATTTGATCTGACTCGTTTCATTAGAGAGGATCATGCTACTAGGTACAGAATGCTGGAAGGTCGGTAGATTATTTCGGAGCAGAGGTTTACTATCCATCCAGAAGGCACGCATCGCAAACTTGTAGCAATTTTCCAAAGCAAAAAATGGGGACACCTGATTAACCCGGTTGATAGGATCGGCTATGAGTTGGTTAGGGAATTTTATGCAAATGCTTTGCAGCCCGAGGGGGAAGTTTTCAGGTGCAAAACTTTCGTCAGAGAGAAAGAAGTGAAATTCGACCTTTTTGAGAAACCAAGTTTTTTAGGCGTTCTTGAAAATGATGATTACACAAAGGAGCTTGGTACACACCTGGATCACGCAAAAATCACAAAGTCAATTCTTTTTGAAGGAAAGAGTGTGGAGCGTAACAATATGGGTGAGGCAATTTGGTATCGAAGGGAAGACATGCTACTAGAAGTCAATTCTCATGCCGCATGTTATAAACGAGAAAGTGAGGGGAGTGGTTAATGACGATTACATTAAGAGGTATTATAAAGGAAAATTGAGTCAGAAGAAGAAATGTGCAAGTGGTGGTGAATCGTCTCGTGCTCAAGCAAGTGAGCCATCCGAGGCACTTGATTTCTCTACTTGGGACCCGAGGATGGGATTGGCTTTCAACTATTTGTGGGATATGGTTGAAGCTTACCAAAGGTAATCCGAGTTTAATTTTAATTGTATGCAACAATTGTACCATTATCAGATGACTCCACAGGAAGTCACTTTGTTTCCTACTCGTGAGAATTACGATAACCATGCAAATTGGCATGTGGGCAGGCAACCTTTCTTTTTGGAGGGGGCAGCAGCTGGAGCGTCTGGAGCAGATGGTGATGGCGATGAGGAGCTGCATGATGAGATGCAAGATTTTCTGGATTAGGGGCTTGACTACAAAGTGAAGAATATCTTTATTTTTTTCATTTATTTTTAGTATTTTATTTGAGTTTATTTAGTAGTAGTTAAGTACTTTTGTGTCGTTTTGGGGGATACTCGTTGTTGTTAGAATTTTGGCGCTCCGGCGAGTACTTTTTGGGTGTGTTTACACCAAGACAGTGGTTGTGAAATTCCATTTTGATTTATGTTAAATTTTAGTTTTTTTAGTGTGTTTAAGTTTATGTTTGTGCAAAGAAATTATTTTGGTTAGTTTTATGTTTGTTCTTGATTTTGAAAAAAAAATTATGCTAGCACAAGAAGTCTTAATTGAGTGCTTTGTCAACTCTAACATGTGATGGTGATGATAAAAATCTTGTTGATATGCACAATCAAGGTGTTGAGTAATTGAATTATAGAATTATAGCATGATTGTGAAGTTAGTGTTTTATGAAAAATTGTGATAATGCATTATTTTGTAAACACTTGTTCATGTTTGAATCAATTAGGACAAAATCACAAAAGTAAGGTGCTTTCCATTGTTCACCAAAAGTAGAATTCAAGTAATTGTTTTTTAACTCATTTAGTTCATGTTTAATCTTGCAAGCTTATTTTTAAATTTTGGAAACTTAGAAATTACCAAGGCAATTTTTGTGTACTATGAGAATAACAACCATTCCAAAATCACTTCAATTCACCTTGTTAGTGTGCGTGCATTCATAACCCCTCTTGAGCCTTACAATAATTTCTTTAAAATGAGTTAATCAAGATCCCAACAAAAAAACTATTAACCTTGTGTGAAGAGAATTTGTGTCTAAAGAGAAAGAAATGTTGAAAGTTGGGGAGAGTTGTTTCATTGGAAAAAAGAGGAAAAAGAATAGGTGGTACAATGCATTCTTTGAAAAGAACACAAAAAGAAAGAAAAAATTAAAAAAATAAAATAAAGGATGCATTGTAAGAAAAGAAATCAAAGAATGGAAAAGAATGTGAGGATTGAGCAAGAATGAATTTTTGAAAAAAATTGAAATGCTCTTCATGAATTTTACCATTTTTGTTCAATAGCCTTGTATATATTATCTCTTGTTGTTAACCCAAGCCAAGTTACAACCATAAAAGCCCTTTAGTGATCTTTGTTCCATGATTTCGTATAGCTTGTTGAGATGAATGCATGAATTATTTTGGATGTGACACGATTACTTCTGAGAGTGTTTTGTCCCTTGTAAATATGTGTACATAATTTTCATGTGTTTGATAATGAGTGAATTAGGTGATTCAACTTGAATTTGTGGGTACTTAATTTTGCATTATGTGATGTTTGTGTTTAGAACTTAATTCATAATCATGTTTTGATTATATGCAAGTGATTGAAAATGTCTTGTGCGTGCGGTTGTCGGGTTTGAACCATGCGTGTTTTCCGGTAGATTTGGTATTTTGGAGGAGTTCTTGTGGATTTTGAAATTTACCTTTGATTGAGGGAAAACAAAGATGCAAGTTAGGGAGAGTTTGATAGGTTTCAAGTATATAATAGTTTTCGTATCAATTTGCGGCACTTTTAAGCTTTTTTCCGTGCTTCTGATTGCGAAATATTTTATTTATTAAGTGATTCTTGCATCAATGTATATAGTTGGTAGTTTTAATATATTTTTTAATATTTCAGCATTTTATGTAAAAATGGTACAGCAAAAATCAGAAGAAAAAGTAAAGAATCGAAGAAATTCGCGTGTTGAAGAAAAAAAACCTTCTCCTGGTGAAGGAGGAGCGAAGGAGAAGATTTTCCCGACGAAGGCCATCCGAGGCAAGAAACAAAAGAAGTTTCAAATTCCAGTAGAACTGGAATTGGTTCGCTGACAGATTCGCCAAGCGAATAAGGAGCGAAAGGGATTTTCCCGGCTAGCTTTTGTTTTTCCTGGAGAATGCAGATATTTTTCTCTAGCCCTCTGACATTGTTGCTGTCACGTGGCTTGATTTAAGAGTTTCGCCCAACAAATGATGTAGCTCTCCAGGCAAATTTTCCTTGGCAGGACATGTGTATTTTAGCACTTGTTGATATTTTTTTTAAGATAACTTACTTTTCATATAATCTTTTGTGACCTAGAAACATTTGTGTGCAGAGAAAAAGTCATCTTCTTTATTATCACTTAGAAATCAAAGCTTTTAAGCTTCAATCTTTGATCCTTTCAAGTTTGATTCTCCAAAAGGTTTGGTTGTTACTTGTTGTTCAAGCTATCATGGTTATGGGTAGCTAAATCTCTCCTTGTGTCAATATTATGGTAGATAATCCTCACTCTTGTATGTATTTCTCTTGATATTTTGTATGTGAACAAGTTGATGATGAATATATGGTGAAAAACCTTGTTTATATGTTATATTTATGTTGGATCATTATTGAGAGACATGTTTCAACCATTGACCTACTTTTTCATCTTTCAACAAACAAAGTTTATAAATAGTTTTATGAGTTGATATTCACTAATATCAAACCTTTAATGTTATTATATTGATAGTTAGGCTGAGAGATCATCTAAGGATCAATATGATAAAACTCATAATTTGTTTTAGAGATGAAACATCTTGAGAGGATTTGTGATTATATTTATCGTTAATGAGTTCACATGCTTTATTAAGAAAATATGCATGTAATGGATTATTGAGCCCTAATCTTGACATGTTTTTAACAATCATTTTAAAACCGGACTCTTTTACCATTACTTATAACTTTTTATGCGATCGTTGTGTTATGAAACCAAAACAAACATCTTTTATGTTCTATGTTTAAAACAATTCCAACTGTAGAATGACGGTAATATCAACCAATCCCTACGAATACCATAACAAAAACTTACACTAGTAATATTTCAACAAAATATCAAAAATCAACAATAAAGGTAATGGTAATATCAAAAACCCACACAAATATCAAAAATGAAGGTTTGATGAATTAGGAACAAATATCCCAAAACATAACCTAAAAAAAAATGTGTTTTTACCCCTTTTAATGTGTTTTTTCCCAGAAAGATTCGCCCGGCAAGAAAAGGCGGTATTTTCTACTCCTTCTGGAACTTTTAGCTCACGTCTGGCTCGCCCGGTGAGCTCGGGGCGAGAGCTGACAGTAACAGAAAAACTCAGCATCTTGTTTTCTTCATAATTTCTGTTTGAGGCCTGGTTGGAAGCGTCAGAAAGCTTATTCAATGCTCTATCTAACAATGACTAAATATCAATTCTTGAATACCTACAAAAATGAGATTAAAAAAAATTAAACTCAATGATATTTACACGAAAATACTAGTATATACTAAATATACACTTTTACAAACAATGTGGGGTTTTATTCAAAGAATTCAATACAAATGAATGGATAAGTGCTACAAAACTACTACTTAAAACATGGCATTTTGGCACTTATTAGCCTTCCAATGTCTTATGACGGTGGTAAGAAACTATGATCTACGACTCTAGGAAGAGATCCGAGTAAAGGTGGGTAGCGGCGTTAGGTGGGACCGAGAGAAAGAAAGGACAGGGGGCAACCAACTTACCTGTTGAATATCATAACGTTTGTGACTCAGAACTCCATACAGAAAATGAAAACTAAATTTGTTCGGATCCTCCCACATGTTCAATCTTTTTTTAGCGGTTTCCCTAGAGATATTTATCATTAATGGAACCTCCATTTTGCTAATTCATGGAGTTGTACTTAGTACCTCTAAGAAATATGATTATCCACCGTTAGTCACTAATGTGGGTTGGCTTGGATTACTTAGTGTTTCGCGCCTAGGAGGGTAATGCGCATTGGGATACGGAGGAGCGAACCAACTCGAACGAATGAGTGTGAGAGGAGAAAAAAAAGCCCATGTCCTTAACCTAATGCGGCATCGGGTTTGGACCGCAGAGAACCGTAGCATGGGAGGATGTTTAATCCTTTTGCAGCTACAAGGATGGCTAATCGTACACAGCTGGCTCGAATACCCCAAGTTTTGGAAGGCACATGAGTTCGAAGTCTATGTTGAATGTGCGACCGACACTACACTACATAGGTAGCTATGAAGGTGAGGTGTCGGTCGGTCCTAGAAACAGTGGAAGTGGTGCAAGGAGTTAACAACTGGATGTGCTGCAACCTAGGGATCACCAAGAAGCTCTTTTGCTTTATTGGAATCGAGAGGGCATAACACAATTCTTCTTGGAGAGGGTTGGTTTGCCTGGGTGACTGATCCTGCCATAATGTACTCCTACCTAAATGCACCGACAACCGAAGTCGAGCATACATATGACAATTTTCATGCATGAATAGCCGAGAGGAAAGAAGGGAGGTAGATGATAATGAAAAAATGCATCGCGTCTGGTCGGACGGGTGGAACGGATGAGCGAAAGGTGTCATGGAGTGAGGAATACCTCGAGTCTCATGTAAGACAACTAAATGCACCTCGAGGTGCTGCCGAGGATTTGAGAAACCTTCTCGAGCACAGGATAGACAATTGAGAGATAGAGCTAGCCAATTCACTTTGGGGAATCAATGCTCTGGACCAAAGAGAATAGAGCTTACCTCTAGCACCTGGATTTCTCCGGCGCATATTAGCTTAGTTGTGCTTAATAGGTTGGTTTCCTCTTTGGTGGCCACTTACCTTACCCATGCTAAACTCCCACTCCAAGCTACGCCTATTGAGCAAGATGCATTGTGATTTCCTCTTCTGTGGATGCACCAGAATATTCTCCAGAACGAGAAGATAAATACTTTTATGGCGGGTTTTCTCTCGTAAAGCCAAAGACACCTCAAAAAAAGGGGGAAGGGGACATAATCAATAGAACATGGTTGGGCCCATTCCTAATATGTTTTGAAAGGGTTCTCTAATGCTGGAGGGAGCATCACCACTTATTGATCGGTCTGCAGGGAAACTTGCACGTGTGGTTTTGGCTGGGCTTTTCTAAGGTATTTAATAATGGACGAGCCACATGCAGGGAAACTTGCAAGTGTGGTTCTGGCTGGGCTTTTCTGAGGTATCTAATAACCTTGTTTTTGCTTACCGCTGGCGCATGTTGCACCCCAAAATTTTCCTTCTGTTTTCTAACCATAACTGGCTTGTGTTCGCATCCATAGGCATTTTTCATAGCATTTAATCATGCATTGCATTGGGTTCTGAAGACATGGGATTACAACTTATTTCTTAGGGATAAGTGTTTTGTTTATTTCAGAGAGCGTTTTAGTGGTGCTCAGAACCAAATCAATAGGTATCAAAGTTTCATCATTTATTTTGCTCAACAAATGGTTTGATTACTTCAGAATCAAGAACATAAGATAGTGAGTTTATATGAATTGTTCAGGACAAGTTTTTTAGCATATTTCAGGCATTAATCAAGGGCATTATCAGTGGCTAAGGTTCAGATGTGAATACGGGCTCAAAACAGGTTGCAACAGGGTGAATTTCTCACTTTTGCCTTGATGTAATCGGTTACCCAAAAGCCTGTAACTGATTACACCCCTCCAGATGGAGCCAGATTCAAAGTTTTGAATGTGGTAACCAGTTACCCAATTTCCTATGACCGGTTACATCAAGTCTTTTTTTTTGCCAAAAACAACAGTTTCTCAATTATGCAGCAGCATGCCCTCATTTTTATTTTCACTTGGATTCGCTATTACATCAGATGGAAGGATCTAGAGCATTACAATTCTAACTAACTCCATACCACATTTCAAACCAAAACCCATACCTAGCTCCAACTCATACTTCCAAACCCAATCCCAAACTTCTTTGAGCTCTAAGCCATACTTCCAAACCCAATTCCAAACCTCTTTGAGCTCTAAGCCTAATTACTATTTAAGTAAACTTGCTCCATTCCAAGAGAACCCTAATCATTTTCTCCATATTTTTTCTGAATTTACTCTCAAATCTCTCTCACTTTGTGCAGAATTTTTCACTCTCACTCTCCATTTTTTCATCTTCATCCCTAACCTCACCAAAGCTCTTCCATTAAAATTAACAAGTTCTTCATTGGAATGTTTTAATTTTAGATTATTAACCTTCTTCAAT
Organism: Lathyrus sativus; assembly: GCA_963859935.3. Taxonomy (NCBI): domain Eukaryota; kingdom Viridiplantae; phylum Streptophyta; class Magnoliopsida; order Fabales; family Fabaceae; genus Lathyrus; species Lathyrus sativus. Next base: position 470,991,207 of record OZ012738.1, read on the forward strand.
TCCTTTCATCAACATCAAATTTTGTAGTGGAAGTTTGATTTGGATCTAGATCTGAATTTTGGAAGCAATTTATTGAAGTGACTTTGAAGCAATTCTAGCTTATTGCATTGTTCATCAATTTTTCTTGTGGATAATCTCTTGGATCTCTGGTTTTCTTGATTATATCCATTGTTTTCTATATGAAACAATTACCAAAGCAAATATCTTCTTTGTAGGTTAGTAATTCTTGGATCCAAACAATATTTTAGCTTATTTTTCATTTTCACAAAGTAGATCCTTGTGGTTTGGGTGGTTTGATCCATTTATTTGCATGCTTGATATTGTTGATGTTTGATTGATTCAATTGGCACTTAATTGTTGTTAATTGATGTAATTTTTATGTACAATTATATGCCTTAACATGTTGCATTTGATCATTGAAGTAATGCTGAAAAGTGATTTTCAAAACTGATTTTATGCTGTTTCTACAGGTGTAATCGGTTACCACCTATGGAGCTGCATCTAAAATTTTTTTTGAACATGGTGTAACTGGTTACACCATATCAAGTAACCGGTTACACGAGATGCAGTTTGTGATTTTTGTGGATTTTTGAGCTTGTTTTGAATCCTTTCCACTTCTAACCTTCATAGCTTGATATGATTGATATTTATGGACATTTCGTGAGCTGTTTAGACTCCATTTGCAGTACATATGTGAATCTTTGATACATGATTGTTGATTACGTGAAGCATGTTCATGTTTAATTGCTTGCATTCTTGATGTCTAATCATGTGGCTTAATTGCTTACATGTTGGCACTTTCTTATTGTTGTTGCGCATTCATGATGATTGGTTGACAATTACATATCTACATCAATCGTTTAAATGTTGATACATGCTTATACGTATTATCGATTGTTGAATTCTATGATGCATGTTCATATTGATTGATTAAAGTTTTGATACGTGTGTACATGCTTTATTTGACCTTACATAACATATGTTCATGTTAATTCATGCTTGATCCTTATTGAATGCACTCATTGTTTCATTGCATACACTGCTGTTGTACACGCACGCTATTAAATGTTGTCATTTTGTTGTTGCTGCATACATGCTGGTTCTGAAAATATACGATGTTAAATGTTGTTGTCTTGTTGCTGGAAATACACTGTTGTTCTGATTTAAGCGCTGTTGTTTGTGTTATTTCTTAGGTTTTTTCTTGTTCTTGCATATTCCCTTAAGGCTTCCCAGTCCAACTTAATTTTTTATTAAGCTTGGAGTAGGATAAAATATAGGTTGTTAACCCAAGCATGACAACATTAAGGTAGTTTCTCCCTAATCCCAACTTTAGATCCATCTTGCATGACAAAATTAGTATAGAATCGTCTTCTAATCCTAACCTTAGGACCATATTACATGACATCTAAGACCAAGTTTTCCTTAGATTTTGCATTTTGTCTTTCTCTTCTTCCTCTTAATCAATTCAGAACACTTAATAAATATCATGTGTTTAGTGCATCACGAGCCTTAAGCACATGGGAAATGATGAGTGGGAATCTCTCCTTACCTCATCTAGAGAGCTTGATACGCGAGCTATATCAAATCAGTCGTATAAAGTGCTCGCTCCTATTGTCATAGATTTTAGCACAATACACGTCACAAACCGATTCAATTCACTTCTTTAAAACACTCCAACAAATTCAAATTGTTTTCCTTCGAGATTCTCTCCTTTCTTTTTCAAAAAGGCATGTTATTTATGGTCTACCGCAAATAGGTAACACGTAAGACTCCAGACAACAAATGAAAAACACCAAAACTACAATAACGTGAACGTTAACATTACCCATAAAAACACTAAGCAACCCATGGTTCCATGAACTATGAACGTTTTGACTTTCTCATTCCTGTTAAAAATACGTAGGCACAAGGGCCCTAGCCCTTGGCGAGCAACCTTCCCTTTCACCCGTAGTCCTCCAAACTACGTTGGCTCTAACTTTCCCTTTGCACAACGGAATACGTAGGCATAGTGATCAGTGCATCTTCATGCACAATCCTCCATTGTTATACTTAGGCATTCCTACAGTTTATTTGAGTATTTTTACTATTTTAATATGTTTTCATATTTAAGTTTATTTCTAACTTTATTTTATTTTCGTAGCTTATTTTCAGCATTAACAGTTAGTTGGTACTTGTTCATTATGCAGACCGTAACTAAAGTTACGAGAATCAAATTGATGCGTTCTAATAGGCGTTGGAAACTAAAGATAGAGAGATACAAGTTTCATGTTAAAGCCAAGAGCTAATTCAGAGTGAAATATGGTCAAATAATTCGTTGAAGTCAGGATCTGAATTTTGCCTTAAGGAATATTTAGTTTTGGGCCAGGTTTTTTATGTTTTTCGACCCAATTGGGTTAGAATAAGAATTTGTGATTCTTTGCTATACCTAGCAGCCATGTACTGTTCATCTTTACCATTCTTTACACTATTCATCTTTAGCATTATATTTTTCATATTGAATTGATTTTTGAGTTGGTTGATGATACTTGTACTAATTTGTTTGCAGCTGATTTTCCATCATTATCTGATTTCGATGATAGTTACTCATGTGATGATTGTACTGACATTAACCTTTGTTTTGTTTGTGCTGAGATTGAGCCTGCCTTACAGGTCGACATTTTTCCTACATATGAAGTTATAGTGAAGTTGTTTATGCAGCAGAAGCTCTTGACATCACGATTTCCCCAACCTTACCATCCATTGGACAAACTCCTTCCTTAGTGATTAAACCACTTCCTGATAATCTGAAATATGCTTATTTAGAGAGGGATGAAAAGCTTTCGAATATAATTTCTTCTAACCTTGATTTTGATTAAGAAAATAAGCTTTTTCAAGTTTTGAAGAAGCATAAGAAGGGAATTGGATTGACCTTGGTTGACACTCATGATTTTAGCTCATCCATGAGTATGCGTAGGGTCTCAATTGAAGATAGACCAAAATTAGTGAGGCATCCCCTTAATCCTTTGATTCTTGATGTTGTGAAAAAAGAGATCACATTCACGTGCCCATTCGACACTTTTACTTATCAAAGATTCTTCTTTGATCCTAGAATAATAGGCGAAGGCACTAATAAAAATTTCAAGGTTGATGGAAGCTACCCAAAGTTACTCCCCACTTTGGAAGAGGAGACTGTATAAGATCTCTCTTTGGGAAAGGTTGCTTATGCAATCTCCTATCCACATTGACTACTCAGTTGTGTTCTTTCCTTTCTATCACTCTTATTTTATAATTATGTTCTTTCATTAAAGATAGTGCATGTTTTAAGTGTGGGGGAGGGAATAATCTCTTTTATGTGTTTTCTTTTAGTATTCTTTATTTTTGTTATGTGTTCTTTAAGTGAAAAATAAAAAATAAAAAAATAAAAAATTTAAACTTAGAAACATAATGCATCTTTTGAAATTTTTAGGCTATAGATTAATTTGAGGGTAGATTGTGGAGACTTGGGTAAAAATTATAAGATCGGTACCGCTTTAACACCTTAAGTCTCCCAAATATGGAATTCGATTTCAATACTTGTTATAACATAGCCTTGAGTTCTTATCCTTTAATAGCTCTTAAGGTTTATCTAGAATTCAGCACCACCTAGAAATCACAAACTAAATAATTAAGCTTATTCAAATAAGTGAATAATCTCGTACTTAATAAGAAATCTGAATAGGAATCTTCCTTTTAACTTATGTGACACTCACCCGGTCACTTAGCCTAACGGTTGTGAAACCTTCAAGAAAAAATTATGGTTGCTAAAGTGGTTAATTTTGAATTATTTAAAATATATGGATCATAGTCACTAACATGCTTATTTACCATGTGTGTGAATAGATAATGGGCTTAATGTGATTGCATTAGAATGAAAGAGAACAAAAAAGAGGATGAGTAAGTTAGGCTTAGGCATAATAACATGATTCAAATTGGTTTGTATAGGAAGGAGGCTTATGACCACACAATTACGGATTTGTGTTCTTATGATATCCTTAGTGTGCAAGATTAGTCCCTATCGATGCAATCTTAACCAAAGAAGATTTTGTAGCCTAGAATGAGTATCTGAATGCTGTTGTTTTTCATGAGTACTCTTGATACTAATTTGCTCGGAGGGGCAAAATTTTAAGTGTTGGGGAATTTGATCAGTGCATCTTCATGCACATTCTTCCATTGTTATACTAAGGCATTTCTACAATTTATTTGAGTATTTTTACTATTTTAATGTGTTTTCATATTTAAGTTTGTTTCTAGCTGTATTTTATTTTCGCAGCTTATTTTTAGCATTAACAATTATTTGATACTTGTTCACAGTGCAGAATGTAACTGGAGTTACAGGAATCAGATTGACATGTTATAATAAGCATTAGAAAGCTAAGATAAAGAGCTACAAGTTTCATGTTGAGTCCAAGAGCTGATGCAAAGTGAAAGATGGTTAAATAATTCGTTAAACTCAGGATCTGAACTCTGTCCTAAGGAATATTTAGTTTTTGGCCGAGTTTTTTTATTCGACCTAGTTGGGTTAGAACGGGAATTTGTGATGCTTCCCTATACCTAGCAGCCGCACACTGTTCATCTTTACCATTCTTTACACTATTCACACAAAAAATACAGAGCTTTGTACGATAACGATGGAGAACTAATCCCAAAGATTAATCTGCTATAATCGATTTCCGCCGACACTTTAAGGTTCTTTTAATTTCCAATAAATTATATTTCCTTTCAATTCTTCTCTTTGATATCTTGTTTTCATAATTCAATTTATCTTAGGGTTGTTTGATTTATTTCGATGATTTCATGTTCCTATACTTTAATCGTGTTTGCTTAATCTGTGTTTGTTTATCGTGTTTGCTTAATTCACGATTGCTATATCTCATCTGTTTGCTTAACTCAAAAATTAGGAATATCTATCGTATAATATCAATTGCGCTTGTTTGGTTGTTGTTATAATTGAAAAGGGAATAGAGTCCTCTTAGGAATTGGGAATTATTTAGGTCGATGATAACTTGGGAAACCAAAATAGCAGATTAACTGTTTCAGCTTATTTTGATAATCACTTAATTTCACTATTTTTCTGTTAATCCAAACTCACCCCCCCCCCCCCCCAATTGTCCAATTGGTTGGTTAATAATAATACGAGAATCCTTGAGAACAATATTCGAGTTGTCACTACTGTTAACTATATTTTCAAAAATGCTCGTTTTTTATCTGTGCACGACAGCAAATCAAATTGGTGTCGTTGTTAGGGATTCTTGTTGATGTTAGCCAATTTTAGAATTTTTTTTTTTTAGATTTTTGGTTGATCCTTTTTTTTTTGCTGTTTGATTTTTAGGGTTGTAATACAGTGGTAAGCGTTCCAGCCAATCAGGTAAGTTTAGAAGGCAATGTTACTATATATTTGATTTATTTTCTGTTTTCATATTTTCAAAAAATCCGAATTTTTTTTATGAGATTTATTCTGATTTTAGTTGGTTTTTAGTCATATTTTCATAATTTTTAGATTTTATTTTATTCTCTTTTCTATTTTTCCATTCTTTTTCTTAATAGGGACATTATTGGTATTTTCCTAATTGTTGCTGCATTACTGAATTAGTTCTGTATTTTCTCATTCTTTATTGATTTTTATTCCTATTAAATTTAACATGGCTAACTAAAGAACTCTTAGAGAACTTGTTGCTTCTGATGTGAATTATAACGCTTTATGTATTGAATATCCTATTGTTACTGTACCTTTCAAATTGAAATCTGATTTAATATACTTGTTGCCAAGGTTTAATGGTCTTGCAGGTGAGGACCCACATAGGCATCTGAAGGAATTCCAGGTTGTGTGCTCTACACTCTTTGAGACCTGAAGGAATTACAGAAGTTCAAATCAAGTTGTGAGCCTTCTCGTTTTCACTACAGGGTGCTTCCAAAGATTGGTTATACTATCTTGAGCCGAATTATGTCACAACCTGGAATGATTTGAAGAAAGTCTTCCTAGAGAGATACTTTCCTGTCTCAAGAGCTACCTTAATCAAAAAAGATATATGTGGTATTAGACAACTTGACATAGAATCATTTTCCAAACACTAGAAGAGAATCAAATAGTTAGTGTCCAGATGCCCTCACCACCAGATTATCGAACAATTACTTATCCAATATTTTTATGAGGGATTGCTACCAATGAATATAAACATTTTAGATGCTTCTAGTGGTGGATAACTTTTTGATATAACCCTAGCTACTTCCAAAGCCTTGATTGAGAATATGTCACTTAACTCCCAACAGTTTACAACTAGAAATAGTTCTGTCCAAACAAAAGGTGTGAATAAGATTCAGGTTTCTCCTTACAACAAAGCTCTAGAAACCAGACTTGATGAGCTTACTACTTTAGTGAAACAACATTTGATGTTACCATTACCACCACCACCACAGAACCCTCCACAAGTAACCACCTCTTCACATTCCAGACCTTTACTAGAGATCCTTGTCAAGCAATTGTCTGTAAATGAGCTCCAATTTTATCAATGAACAAATTCTTGCATTCAGGCCTTGCAGACTCAGACTGGATAGATTTCTACCTCTATGAATGCCATGTAAAAAGCTCAAGGATCAAACCAACTACCTTCCCAACAATAGTGAATCCTAATGTCCCTAAACCTAATGCAAGTGCAATGCCCTTAAGATCCGAAAAAGTTACAGAACCAGCCTTAGAAAAAGAAAGAAGTTGTTGAGGTCACACCTGAACCTTCTGTTGTTGTTGAGCCTGAAAATTAAGAAGATTGATGAGGAATAAAAGAATTTTTTTTTTATATTGAATTGATTTCTGAGTTGGTTGATGATACTTGTACTGATTTGTTTGCAGCTCATTTTCCATCATTGACTTATTTTGATGATAGTTACTCATGTGATGACTGTATTGAAATTAAACTTTGTTTTGTTTATGCTGAGATTGAGGTTTCCTTGAAGGTTGACATTTTTCCTATAGATGAAGTTATATATGAAGTTGTTTATGTAGTTGAAGCTCTTGACATCACAGCTTCCCCAACCTCACCATCCATTGAACAACCTCCTCCCTTAGATATTAAACCACTTTCTGATAATCTGAAATATGCTTATTTATAGAGGGGTGAAAAGCTTACGGTTATAACTTCTTCTAACCTTGATTTTGATCAAGAAAATAAGCTTTTGAAGACTTTGAAGAAGCATAACAAGGGAATTGGATGGACCTTGGTTGACACTCGTGATTTTATCCCATCCATGAGTATGTGTATGGTCTCAATTGAAGATGGAACGAAATTAGTGAGGCAGCCCGTTAATCCTTTGATTCTTGATGTTGTGAAAAAATAGATCACATTCACGTGTCCATTCGACACTTTTACTTATCAAAGATTCTTCTTTGATCCATGAATAAAAGGCGAAGGCACTAATACAAATTTCAAGGTCGATGGATGCTACTTGTCATAGCCTAATTTTTTACTCTAAGCTCCCATGTATTTTTGCATCATCTGCATAATTTATCATGCATTTCCTCTTGCATAATACATAATTTATCAGCTGGAATAAACTTGTTGAGTTTACAGTAGAATCGAGCCAACAAACGTCAGTGATATTAATCTATGTTTCTTGTAGTTTAACCTGACGTGCTCATTTGAATTTTTCGACTGCTTTTCGGTCGCATTTTGGACAATTTAAGCCTTATAACCGGGTAAAGTTTATTTTGAAATTTGACCAAGCGCTGTATTTTTCCAATACATATATTTTGTGCTGATCATTTTGGTGTACTCATTTTAGTTTTCTAAGCACTTCGATACCGGTCCAATTATTCATTTTCCTTATCAATTTTTTATTTTTATTTTTAAATAATAATATTTTTTAAATAATCAGTTTTGCTTTTTAGATTATTAATTTATTTTTTTTTTACCTTACTTATTACTTTTGTTCGTATTTTAATATTAATTTTTTTGTTTATTTTTAGCAAAAATGTGTTGATCATGTTTAGAAAAGTCTTTTGTTTTTATCCATTTTGGTGAAACAATGTAGCATGCATGCACACATATACTACTTTCATGTTATTTCTCTCTCTCTCTCTCTCTCTCTCTCTCTCTCTCTCTCTCTCTCTCTCTCTCTCTCTCTCTCTCTCTCTCTCTCTCTCTCTCTCTCTCTCTCTCTCTCTCTCTCTCTCTCTCTCTCTCTCTCTCTCTCTCTCTCTCTCTCAAAACCTGCATAAAAAGGCATCCTCATATACTCCTCCATCATGTACTGCACATGGGAGACTGAGCCACATTTTTTCCTTTATTTGATTTCTTTTCTTATTATTTTCTTTGGGCATTGTAACATTGAAAAGACCACCCATGCATCTTTTCGGCAGAGACCTTCCTCTCTCTTGCTGGCTTCATATGTACACTATCCCTTCCTTTTATTTAAAACATAATATCACCATTTAGACTAAGGGATGATCACCGACTTTCCTCATTTTTTCTTTGGCCATACAATACAACATGTTGTATGATAGCCTTTCTACTTCACCCTCTAAAACTCCATTCTCACATAACTTTGTTAACATAACCCACCTCACCTTCTAATAACTTTCACTCTTATCAAAACCATCTCACAAAAACTTCAACACCACACTCTCAATTTCAGAGTTGATTAATTTTCATGCACTTACGCTAATTCAAAGTAGACACCTTTTTAGGTTTGTTTTAGGTTAGTTCCTCGATTAATTCTTGATGCTCTCCCTTGATTAATTGATGATACTCATGATGCTTTGTCGCTATTTTTGTTTGTTGCTTTCTCACGATTCTTTGCCATGATTGTTTGTCTTTTTCGTGATGCTTTTCTGTGTATCTTTGTCTGATTACCATGATATTGTTCCATGTGTACTATGTGATATCTTATCTGTCTGGCCATACATGATGTTTTTCCGTGTACTGTGTCTGTGCCTTATTCGTTTCCATTTACATGATGTTTTTCCATGTATCGGTTGCTTTCTTTGATCCTTGTTGACCTAATCTAAGTGGAGGGATTGTATGTTGACTTATCGTCATTGTGTATGTCCCCTATATGTTTATCTTTGTTGTTTGGTTCTTAGAACCCTAACAACATGCAGTTTCTGAACTACATTTGCTCTGACTTCCTATTAAGGATACGTAGGCATAGGATTGCGAGATCCTAGCGAGCAACCTTTTTATTTTTCAACCTTTTCTTTTTTCCACACATGGTTTTTGAATTACGATTGCTCTAAATTCTTATTAAGGATACGTAGGCATGGGATTGCAAGATCCTAGCGAGCTACCTTTTTTATTTTTCTACTTTTTTAAAAAAAAAATTCTACCGTTTTTTATTTTTCTACCTTTTCTTTTTTACTTTGCCCATCTTTACCTTTAGCCAACAATTTTAGCCAAAACAAAAATATTTCAAGAGGTTCCTGTAGAGTACTACAGATGCTTAGGGTGCTAATACCTTCCCTTAGTATAACCAAACCCCGTACCTTTCATCTCTCTTTTGCTTAGCTTTAGGCCTTGCTTTTTTCTTTGCATTTTACTTAGGGTTTTTGTTCGATCTTTTCTCCCTTCCCCTGGATAAAATAAAAGTTCGGTGGTGACATATATGTTTTGTGAGCCTAGTTAACTCAATAGCTATGGTATCTGATTTTCACCGCAATAGAAAATGGAGACTTCACTAGGGACATTGTTCAGTGGGTTGAGCCTAACTTGTTATATTTATGTTGCTATTATTGTTTGCTTTTATACTTATATATTTGTATATTTGTATATATATTTGTGTTGCTTGGGTTTTTCTGTTTGCAGGGTTGTAACCTTTTGAGTGGTAAGATAAGTCATAACCTGGACTTGAGTGCACTTATGATAGGAAGGGGGTATATTCAAGAAGGCTTATAGGGAGTTGATTCCCGACCAAGCTAACTTGAGAAATCACCACTCAGTTGAGGCCCTTTTGAGGGTAGTATCTGTTGAACAGTAATCGTGAAAGCTTTACTACTTTTGACCTAGGAGCCTATGACACTGAGGACCTTTAGAACCCATTTTTCCCACTTGGCCTTAGGATGTAGTGCAGTGACTATGAGGGTGTAAACCCGAAGTAGTTGATACGCGATGCTACACTCAGACGAGATTCTCTTGAGAATATTACTGATTTCCGAGTAATTGGTGTGTCAGTAATATTCGAAAGATGGATCGATGACTCTGGGAACTTTGTTAGAACCTGTTGTGCAGGTGTTTTACCCCTAATACACACCCCGTGGTTGGTTTTTCACCTTGACTCCATGCTATAATCTTGAACCTTAGATCCTGCTATGTGTGATTTCCATCCTGTCTTGCATCGTATTGCATATCATTTGCATCTTTGCATGATTCATTGCATACGTCTATTTGTCTAGTGACTCATATCCTGCTGTCTCTACCTTTCAGTGTCACCTATCAGTCACCAAGCATATTCCTTGACACCGATACAGGACTAGAGCTAACTACAGATGTAGAATGCCAGAGCAAGAAGTGCACAACACAGATATCTGAATGGAGATCGATGATTTGAAATCATGCATGACTAAGCTCATAGAGATGCTCTAAATCTTAGTTGCTAGAGGGGAACCACCTCAAAGGACCGTCATCCAAGAAGTTTCAAGCACTGATCCTCAACTTGTTCAGGCGCCACCTTCCACTTGGCCAGAGTTTGGTTTACCTCCTAACTACTCTCCACCTCTTGCATCTACTGCTATGATTGGTCAGACAGCTATACTAGTTTTTCAAGCTCTTGTTTTTTCTGAGCTCAGACCTGTGGTCTACACTGTTTCCCAGACTGTTTAAGCTCCTTTCTTTGACTATAATGCTGCTAGTGCTCAAGGTGAAAACCGTGAAGATTTTGTTGAGCCTAAGGTTGTCCGTGAATAGTTTCTGACCATAGAAAAGAGACTCAGAGTCGTTGAGGGTACTAACTTCTTTAATGTGGATGCAGACAGCATGTGTTTAGTTTTTGACCTTGTTATGCCTACTAAGTTCAAAATTTCCAGGTTCGTGAAGTACAAGGGTCACTCTTGCCCAAGAGCCCATTTGGTTATGTACTTCCGAAAAATGGTTGCTTATACTAACAATCAGAAGTTGCTTATTCATTGCTTTCAAGATAGTTCGAGTGGAGCTTCACTCAAATGGTACATGAATAATATCTACTACTTCTAAGATCTTGCCAATGCTTTCATAAAGTAGTACAAGTACAACCTTGACATGGCTCCTGACCTCCGTCAACTCTAGAATATGTCTCAAAATGAGAATGAGTCTTTCAAGGAATATGCTCAGTGATGGAGAGAACTCGCTTTTCAAGTTGAACCCCCTCTAGCAGAAAAGGAGCTCACTGGAATGTTCATGGACACCTTATCTCCATTCTACTGGGAAAAGATGATTAGTAGTGTTTCCTTCAAGCTTCACGAACCTGGTGACTATTGGCCAAAGGCTGGAAGAAGGTCTCAACAATGGAAAGGTGTCTAAGTTTTCTAAATCTTCTAATGTGCGAAGAAATCATATAGGAACTTCCAGAAGAAGAGAGAAGACCATACAAATGCTTCCATGACTGAAGTGAGAAGGCCTTGTCCTAGACCTCAGCATGCTAGTCACCCTACCATTGCGGTTGTTCCTCCTGTGGTTTCTGCTCCACGTCATGCTCGAGCTCCTCAACATTTGGCTGTTGGACAAAATCAGAACTACAATAGGACTCACTTCGATTCTATTCCTATGATGTAGATTAAACTGTACCCTACTATGGTTCAGAAAGGATGGATTACTACTAAGGTTATGCGTCCTCCTCCAAATTCTCTTCCAGCTGGTTTTAAGTCTAACCTCCACTGTGCATACAATGAAGGTATCGCAAGCCACGACTTGGAAAATTGCTATGCACTGAAGGCTAGGGTGCATGATTTGATTAAGGACAAAATTCTTAACTTTCATGAAACCAATCCTAATGTCCAGACCAATCCTCTGTCAGGGCATGACAAGTGAAGCTTCAGTAAACTTCAGCAAGACAAACTATCTTCCTAAAAGTCGATGTTTTACACAGGACAACTCATCCCTATTACTGATTAGTCACTAGGCCATGTTTCTTGTTGTTTGCATTTTCCTTATTTGTACTAGTTGTTTACTTTCAATTTCTGTTTGTACTTTCATGTTAATGAAATGATCATTGCAACTTTTTGATTCAATTTATTTGTGTTTGCTATTTACATCTTTATCCTTTCTCTTTCAAGAAAATAAAAACTTCTCTTGTCCACTTTCTTTTGATTATACAAAGATTGGAGGGAGGATGATGAAAACGTAATACTCATAATTGTTGTTGGTATGCTTTCAAATCAAAACTTTGATGACGATGTAAGGCAATATTTCAATTCTCAAACACTAGAGACATAAGGAAGATAATCCCACATAAACCCCTTCGAGCCTAGAAGTTAGAGTTTCTTTCTGTACCAAAAAAATAGCAATCTTAACCTGGGGCAGGGTAGTTCTTAGTTAACTTGGTTGTATGTTCATGCAGGACACCTTTTGAAAAAAGTTTACATTCATAAGTCGTCTTTCGCACACAACAAGCAGGTGTCGAAGATTTCTTTCAAATCGGAAACCAATGATGGTTCACCGTAATCATTAAGCTAGGAATTCATAACAGTTGCAGTGAGAATTGGATATCAAGCTATTAATTAACTTGAATCACAAATATTTAAATATTCACCACCGAGCTTTGATTTATCCAAAGGAAAGGGAAAATATCGAAGAAAACTCTAAATGCACTATGTTACAACGAAGCTAAGAGATTGGGGGTTTGGGGTTGGTTATACTAAGGGATGGTATTAGCACCCAAAGTATTTGTAGTACTCTACAAGAGCCTCTTATTTGGTAGTTACGTTTGTGTTAATGTCTAGTTTCTAATGGTTGTGTGCTAAGGTAAAGACCTACGGGTTTGTACACTAAGTATGCTCTCCAAGACGTTGCATCTCGTGCCTACGTATCCTAACAAGGATGGAATCAGAGCAACCGTAGTTCTCCTAACTAGGGAGAAAGAACACTTGACTACGGTTAAGATGCAAGGGGAATAAGTATCCATAACAATGATACTTATATAGAGTTAACAAACTCTGTAAGTCTAAGTTGAAAGGCTAACTAGGGATTGACTTGAACAAAAGCCAAAAGAGGGGAGGTGAGTACCCATAAAAATGGTACACACATAGAGTTAACAAACTCTAGACCTATGCTCTAAGTTATAGGATTCCTAACAAGGTATGCTAAAGGTCTTGACTTAACAAAGTCAAAGGGATAAGGTTCTCTTAAAAGTCCTAATGACTCTAACAAGGTCAAAGGGAGACTAAAAGAGTGATGAGCTATCTATGACATTGAGTCAATAGAGATACTTTCCTTTGGAATAAGGGACATGGGGAAAATCTTGAGGATGAAAGCTAACAAGCTACATCACTTGGGGAAAATAACAAAGGACACATACATTCATTCAAACATGATGAAGATGTGAAAATCATGGTAACAACAAAAAAAGTAAATGCAAGCATGTAATAACATCAAGCAAAGATAATAACAAGTTTACAACCAAGTAATCATAAAGTTTAGAATCAAACCAAATGGTTACAACCAAAGGTAAGCATAGATGTGACAACATCTAAAAAGGGATGATGGTAAGGTTCTTACAAGACCAAAATCACAAGCATAAGTCAAAGCATTACTTACCATGGCAAAGTTCTAAGATCAACATGCACAAATTATAACAATATTCAAGCATGGAACATGTATAAGTCAAAACATTAATTATAACAAAGGATCAAGGTCAACATGCATAAATCATAACAATATTCAAGCATGAAACAAGTAGAGAATCATGTATAAGTCAAAACATTACTTATAAAAAAGTTCAAAGATTAACATGCATAAATCATAACAATATTTAAGCATGGATACATGGAGAGAATCATGTATAAGTCAAAACATTACTTATTATGGATACAAATCAAGTAGAGGTAACAATCAAAGTAACTTGAACATGTGTGTGACATGCGTGTAAACAATCATGTGATTTATGGTGAATCATGTTAGACAAGTAGGTAACAACCAAACATGCAAAAGGGATTCAATCATGGATTGGTAAACAATAATGCGAAATATCTCAAAGGGGATTCATGTATACTTGAACATGTTTCAAAGTAACACAACAAGTGTATGAGAACACTCAAGGTAAGGTAACAACCAAACATGGCATTCAAACATATCTTGACAAATGAACATGAACTTAAAAGAGGTAACAACCATCATGTAACAACAAGAGTTGGAAAATTCACACATCAAGTGACGTTCATGTAAGCAAGGTGAGTGCATAAAAGCAAAGAGGATCAAAGGAATCAATCACAAAGATCAAAGGAAAGCCTAAGAAACCTTAAAAAGCATCATACTTTGAACATGCAAAAAGGCAAAAAAAAAAAAATTCTTTTTGGAAATTTCCTGGTACAAATGAAAAATAGGCATTATCATGGTCAAAATGCAAAAAGAATGGGATCAAAATGATAAAAATCAAAGAAGTTATGATTAAATCAAATTGCAAAGGAAAACATGAAAATAAGTGATAAAAAAAGTAAGGAAATGCATCCCATGGGGCTTGAACCCACGCACCTAGGGTTATTGGTCAAAACATTATCCACCCAGCCAATACGCACTTTATGAATCAAGTGGAAACAAGCCAATATATGCTAAAACATCAAATAAATCATAAAATGAGCAAAAGGGTTGATCTGCTGGATCGAACCCAGGTCTGGCAAGGCAAAGGGTACAAGAAAGCGCATGGTAAACCAATGGGGTGATGATACATCCATTGTATCACCCCCACCAATAAATTGATAAGGAAAAACATGGACTGAGGCCTAACCTCATGCGTCATGGCTAGCTGGGCAAGATCAGATTTCTAACACTTGCAACAAGCATCATAACTCTCTCATTTCTCCATGAATTTAGATGGTCCAAAGATCAAATTCACTCAAATTTGCACAAGGAATACAATGGTGCAATTAGTTTTGTCAAAAATTGCTTCTATTTCAAAACTCGATAACAACATTAAAATGACACCAAATTTGCAATTTCAAAAACACAGTCTTATTCAATCAATACTAGCATGCAAGTAAAGTTTCAACACAACACATAGGGTATATGGAACATGTTTAAACTTAAGGAACATCAAAGGGAAGGATGGCGTGCAAAGTACCAAGTTCTAGCAAACTTACCTCTTGAAGCTAAAAGTCAAGATTCAAGATAGCTCAAGTAAATGCAGTTACAGTTGGGATGTTCTATAGGGTGTTTTTGAAACGTTGGAGTGTTTGGAAATGGTCAGAATAAAGCTTTGGTATAGAAGATGTAGAAAGTCAACAAAAATTGGTGTTAGAGGTTGACTTTATGTTCTATTAGGTTTTTGGTGGAAATGAAGGTTTGGACACCTTCAAGATGTCTTTGTGGTGTGCTAGGATGACTGGTTTGGTAGTTTGAAGTGTGGAAAAGACAGATGGTGAGTTTGTGCAAGATGAGGTTTTCTTGGTACAAAAGGAGAGTGGTGTAAGATGCTGAAATGCAGAGGTTTTTAGAGGAGTTTCTGTGGCTTTTTTTTTCTCTTTTTTGAAGCATGAAATGTGCCTCTATTTATAGGGAAATAATGAGGCTTAATGTACTGCAGAATGGTAAGTTGAGGAGTTTTTAGTTTGGTTGGGATTCAACTTGGTGTTTGGAAGTTTTCCATAGTTTCAAGGCAAAGTACCATGAAATGTTGAGTGGTTGGGATGTCGTTTCTGACTTTGAAATGGCTCGAGTGCATAAAGGATAGTTTGGAGGCTAAGAAACTGATTTTATGGAAAGGCCATGCTTTATGCAAATGGAAGTCACACCTTTATGCCAAAACTTCCAAAAATGGTATGAAACTTGAATCATGACTCAATCCTTTGTGTAATGACTTCAAAAGTGACTCAAAATTCTGATCTTAAGTAGATATGCAAGTTTCAAGGTTTTCACTCAAAGGATCTTGTATATTTGCTTGATCTTGCAAGTGGTTCTTGGCATGAAAATTACCTAGAAATCAAACTTTGGACCCCAACTTCTTCTCTTCGAAACTCCTAGCTCACAAATGCTATGAAGGAGTTCCCATACTTTTTGGAAAGCCCTAAACACGATCTACAACTTTCATGTTTTTAGAATTTCTTGAGTCTTAATGGATCTTGGTGAAAATTGACCTTGAAGTTGACTGAAAATTGGAGTAACAAAGCTGTCTTGAAAAATTCTAAGTGTTTTTGAAATTTTCCCAAACTTTGAAGCTTCATAACTCAAAATCTAAGCATTTTTTGCTCATATGCCACTAGGACACTTTTGTATTACATGAGGAGATCTACACATTGATCTTTGGAACTCACAAAATGGATGTGTGGATTGGAAGTTATGACCTTTCAAAGTTGGCACCAAAACTATGGTTTTTCCACACTTAGAAAAAATCCAAGTTTTCTTCTTTTGCAAGAAACCTCTCGAATCTTGATTTATCATGATCAAATTCATTAATTGAACATATCTTGATGAAATTTGGATTGGATGCTCCAATTTGAACCAAAAATCCTAAAAGTCAAAGAGTTGACTTTGTCAAATGAATTTTGAATCAGATGAATTCAACTGTGTGATCTTCAATAAAATTGCATGTTGAATCTTTTCAAACATCATGAGTAGGCTTAAAGGATGTGTATAAACATATTGAATCATGTCCCAAGGTTTGGCATCATGCTTCAATCAAAAGTTAAAGGCACAGTTGACTTTTCCTGATGAAAACCCTAATTTGGGGCCAGATGAAATTGGGCTTCAATTGACTTGTAGTGAGATCAATTGGAACTTGATTATTGTAGAATATGAGCTTCTGAATGTATAGGGACTTTATTTGGTGATGATCAATCCAAAACATTGACTGATCAAGCAATAATTCTCTTGATTCCATATATGCAAACCTTAATTCAGATAAACTTCAACAACAACAAACTTGAAACAAGGTTAGGGTTAGGAAACAATGATTGATGCTCCTAGAATGGTAATGGGATCTAGGGGTCAAAATTCGGGTATGACAACAACCTTTCAACTCTTCCAAATTAAATGAATAAATGTTACAAGTTTTTCCCAAAGTGAAGGATCATCAAGAAGTCCTTACTCAAAGAATGAGTCGAGTCCCTTTTGAGGAAAAATCTAAGAAAGATATGAAGCTCATAACCTTACCTTATACAAAGAGAAATAAGAACAAGCTTGTATGACAACCGAAAAGAAGAGAGGGTGACTATTAAAGAACTTTATTAACTCTCAAGCTATCTACAACATCAAAACCTCTTAGGGTAAGAATGTGTGTTTCAATTAACTGAATGTAGGATTGGAGTTCATCTTGAATAAGAGGTAGGCACAAATAAACTTTGATTCTTTATCCTTTGATCCATAAACCATGAACCAGACCACATTATAACCCTCAAAAGACCTAACTGAAGCAAGGTTATTTTGAAATCATACTACATCAAGGTTGCGTAAACTAACTCCAAATGATCTTCTGCAGATCATTCATTTTGGTATCGTACCTTTACATTACCTTTCACTTTAATATTTTAAACTGTCGTGTTCTGACCAATGACTTATATGTTTTGCATCTTTTCAAAAATGATTTTGATTTCAAAATTTGCATGAACTATGCATTTACCATGTTTGTATGAATATTTTGTTTGCAAACTGGCTTTCCTCTCAAGGAATTTTTCAAACAGTTGAGAGACTTGGTCAGGTGATCCTATTAGGTGCAAGTTCCTTCCAGATCCCGTTGAAGAATCATTTCAAGGTTTTTTGCTCAGTGAAAGTCCTTCTCAAGAATTTTTTTATCTAGAAGATCTTTAAAGACTCAAACTGGGGCAAGCTTTCCAAACGCACAGTAAGGCAGTCATTTCTAGCATCACACAAGCTGAAGCAATTATCAGTTCATCTACAACAGACAACTAATCTGGGGTAGTTTACTTGAAGAATCCCCAAGCGGCTCTCCACCTTTCCTACAAGGATCATTAACTTGATAAAGTTTACTAGTGTGGCAGAGATGTGCTCAACGGTAGCATCTTTAGTCCTCGAGCAAAATGAAAGTGATATCAGTGTTGAGGAATCATTCTTCTAGTCTTGTTTTCTCACAAAAGAGGCGAGCCATGTCGTCGACATCTGCACTTGCATTTAATCATATATCATCTGCATAATTCATATACATATTAATAACATTAGTGTGTCATCCTCATCTTCATTCTCCATAGATCTTATTGTTATACACGTCTTACCTTATGGTCAAAGTCTAACTTACTTGGCAACTACCCAACATATATTGTCGTGTCTATCCAATGCTTTCTTGGGTACCATTTTGTTCACATTCATCCAATGTTTTCTTGAATATTGTGATTCCTTTTATCCAATTCTTTCTTGGGATCTCCTTGTTCACATCCATCCAATGCTTTCTTGGATACTTGTTTCCCGTGAAAATTGGAAAACAAACGCTGATCTTCCAAATCTAACTTTGGTGACTCACAGGATCGACCAGATTGATCCTAGGACATGTGCTAAATTTTATGTGAAAGAATTTGTCTAAACTACTTCGACAGTGTTTTGAGGGAAAGGTTTAATGTAAATGTAAGGCTGGACTGAAATAAAAGGACGTGAATTTGTAGGAAATAAAGTAAAGAACCTTTAAACCATTTAAACAAAATGAAGCAAAATACAGGGAAGATGTAAATTGCAAGGAAGTAAAGATAAACTCTTTAAGATAAAACAAAGAAAATAAGTTTCATTGAAAGTAAAGATGGTGTCTTTACATGACGTACATTCTCCTTGAACTCGTTTCTCTACACTCGAATACTTTGAGTAATTTTGGGAGTAACTTGTACAATAGTAAATTACAACACACTAAATTCTATGGCTAGAACCCTTATTTATAATAGTAAAATTAACTGCCATCAACCTCCTAAAACAACCAGCCTATAACAAGTGTCATATTGCATGTAGTCACTTGCTAGATGAGCGCCACTTGTCTTACTTAGTCATGAGAAAGCATAACTACTCCCTCCTTTATTTGAATTTCAAAATTCCACTAATGACTAGCCATCAGCCTCGGTTGAAGGTGGTATCCTTCATATTCAGAAATATTATCTAAATCCCAAAACGCTTGAATAAACCAGCCTACTCGAAGGCCTCCCTCACTCGAAGTCTTTCACACTTCTTCAAGAGTTTAATATTTTATCCAAATATTTAATTTTAATATGAGCGTCCAATTTGTGAGCTAACAAATTGCCCCCCAAAAATATCTTTTTCGACCATGCTGAAGAAAAAGAACCATTTTTTGACAGCATCCAATTCGACGCCATCTTTCGACCTCCACATAGGTATCAATGCAACTGACTGCCCATGACTTTGAAAGAAAACTGTTCAGCTATCTTTACGCATGTCCAAGACATCATGGGCCATTATGAGTAATTTCTTGGGAATCCCATAAAATCTCAGACCATCATCACTCTTTTAGGACCTATGAAATCGTTGGTCTAGGCAATAACTGCCACCGCCCCCATTTTCAATCTTGGGACGCCGCGTGGCCCACTACTTCTAGCCCTCAATGATGAATAGTGGCTTTTGATTACTTAAAAAATTCCTTACAAATAATTTCACCAGAAATTATTTTAAACTTTTTCACTCTTAGTAACCATTTACGCACCCCTTCCAAACAACTCTAATCTTTCTTCAGCAAACCCATTCTTTCCAAAAATTTATAAATGGTGTCTTCTACTGCTACCACCAAAGATCAGAAGAAAAAACCTCAAATAAAGGGACTACGAGCTGCGTCATCCTCCCTTCTTTCACCATACTGAGTGGGCCCAAGATGGTGAAGAACCAACAATTCATCCTGGAACCTCTAATATCAGAAAAAAGGCACATTTATGAATCACAGGTAATAATCTTTATCACTGTTGCAGGTAAGTCTTTAGCTTTGGCTGGCCCTCTGTCTTCCTTAGGAACCAGCTACTCAACCCTTAGTGACTTTTTCCCTTCTTATCGCAAAACCAAACCTCTAGGGCAAAAGGATTCTACCAAAGTGCCTACTGAAGGTCCAAATAGCTTGGCCTTACATCATGTGGACCTCAAGTACCTTAATGATAGATCTAGGTTATTCAGAGCTACCCCTTATTTCAAGGATTCTGATCTTTACCTGAACTGGCTGACCAAAGTGGAAAAGGTCAAAGCAGACGATTGGAAGGAAACCGGCATTTATGATCTTATCATGATGTCGAAGGCAAGTCCTACCTATTGCCCCATTATGCTAGCATCCTTACTGTACTTCAGGGATAACACTCACTACACTTTTCACCTTCCCTGTGGGATGATGACGCCCACTCTCTTTGACCTAGCCGCTGTCACATGGCTAAAACCCTATGGGCTGGTTTATGATCCTGAAGTGGATTGTCAAGACTCTATAGGATTTTCGACCACCAAGCATACATACACCCATTTCATCAATCATTACCATAACAAGCAACAAAAACTGTCGAAGACCAGGAACACATAGCATTTTTAGCTATGTGGCTATCTCGATGTATCTTCTATACAAAGTCTCTGCAGGTAGCGAGGAAGTGTTAGAACACAGATTGGTGTTTCTTTTATCTCTATGTTTTGATGATAACTTTTATGGAATTTTGTAGTAAGAAAATATCCACTCTAAAATTTGTTCAAAGTATTATTGTTTCAGGTATAAAATTAAATACTCTTAAAGAAGCAAAATACATAAGTACAAGAAACTATGCAAAGCTCTGAAGCATCAGATGCAAGACTATCAGAAGATTCTGAAGCGCTGCCAAAAGGATCTGAAGCAGAAGCTACAGAATGATCTGAAGGGTTAATAAAAGAAGTGTACAAAAGTTGAAAGCTTTGATCTAATCAGACTCTGAAGTTCTTTTCACTGCAAGATCAGAGGCTTTGATAATCAGACTCTTATCATTAATATTCACGCTCAAAGCACATACTGCTGCATACTCTGATGAAGACTCTGATCAAGATTGAGACTCTGATATATTAAGATTTGATCATCTATCAAAGCTTTGAACATCTTAATCATTCTAGCTCTGATCATCTTAAAGTATTTCATACCTTTAAAGCTTGCTACAAGTTCTGAAGTGCAGATTATGAAGACTTCATCCTGAAGGAAGCTTGTTAAAGAAGCTGTAAACTTGATTGGACGTGGTGCTACTTCCAAAGTAACCAACGTCTATTTTGTCCAAAGAAGTGACGTGGTGCAAATCCCAAGGCTTCTACAACCATACCTTTCCTGCAGAAAGCATATCTCTGCCCATACTTTTTGGTAATGAAAAGTCTTATAATCTAATATTATATTCAGCTGCACATCACTCAAAGCATTTGGAAAAGCTATAAAAGGAGAACTTCTACAACATTTTGAAGCTGCTAATTTACTACTCATCACTTGCTTATTGCTAGTTCACTCAGAAAGAAATACACGCTTGATTCATCAAAGAGAAAATCTCACAAAGATCTTATTCATTTGATCTCTCATAAAACTGTATAGTTTTTGTTGTACTTAATTTTAAGTGTAAACATCATAGTTGTGATACAGCTTATTAGAAGCATTCAAACACTTGTTAGTTTACATTAATTTGTAAGAAGTTCCTTAAGAAGACCAAGGTGTGGTCAGTAGTTCTTGAGAAGACTAAGACACTTGTTCTTAGTGCTTACTATTGTAATCAGTTGATCAATAGTGGATTAAGTCCTTGTGGAGAAAGGCAAATCATCTTTGATAAGGTGGACTGGAGTAGTTGAGTTCAACGAACCAGGATAAAAATCTTGAGTTGTTTTTATTGCCATTTTTCTTAAAACTCTTATTCAACCCCCCCTTCTAAGTGTTTTTCTCACCTTCAGTTGGCATCATAGCTCCGGTTCTGTTTGTGCTATCACTTAACCGTGACCAGAAAAGATCCAGTCGGAAAAACTCTTGATATTCTTGGTTGATATTATTTATGGCTGCTGAAACTTCAACATCCAACAAATATGAAGAAAGAGTTAGCATAAAACCTCCCATGTTTGATGGAGAGAAATTTGATTATTGGAAAGATAGACTGGAAAGTTTCTTTCTAGGATTTGATGTTGATCTTTGGGACTTAGTTATTGATGGATATGGTCATCCCACTGATGGGAATGGCAAGAAAGTTGACAGAAAATCAATGACTGAGGAGCAAAAGAAGGAATTCAGAAATCACCACAAGGCTAGAACTATCTTGTTAAATGCTATATCTCATACTGAGTATGAGAAAATAACCAATAGAGAAATTGCCTTTGATATATTTGAATCCCTGAAGATGACTCATGAAGGGAACTCTCAAGTTAAAGAAACCAAGGCTCTGGCGCTGATCCAGAAGTATGAAGCTTTCAAGATGGAAGAATCTGAATCTATTGAAGCAATGTTTTCCAGATTCCAGATTCTCACTGCTGGCCTAAAGGTTCTGGATAAGGGTTACTCTACAGCAGATCATGTCAAGAAAATAATCAGAAGCTTGCCAACCAGATGGAGACCCATGGTCACTGCTCTGAAGCTGGAAAAGGATCTGAACAAGATTACGCTGGAGGAACTAATCAGTTCTCTAAGGAGTCATGAGATTGAACTAGAGGAAGATGAGCCTCTAAAGAAAGGTAAGTCAATTGTTTTAAAATCTAATAAATCTGTTAAAGCATTGCAGGTAATAGAAGAAAGCTCTGAAGAGTCTGCTTCTGAAGATGAAGAAGAACTATCCTTGCTGTCCAGAAGAATCAACAAACTCTGGAAGAATAAGCAAAGAAAGTTCAAGAACTTTAGAAAACCAGATCAACACAAAGAATCTTATGGGCACAGAAGATCTGGAGAACACTCTGGATACAGAAGATCTGGAGAATCCTCTAGACACAGACGATTTGGAAAAAGAGAGGTTGTTTGCTATGAATGCAAAGAACCTGGCACTACAAGAGTGAATGTCCAAGGCTTTAGAAGGAGAACCCAAAAAGAAAGTCAGATCACAAAAAGAAAGTTCTGATGGCTACCTGGGATGACTCAGATGCATCTGATTCGTCATCAGAGTCAGAAGAGGAATGTGCAAATGTAGCATTCATGGCTGACATTGAAGACAGTGCTGAATCATCTGGATCAGAATCAGAATCTGATTCTGAGGAGGTATTTGCTGAACTTTCTAGACAGGAACTTGTTGAAAGTCTATCTGATATTCTTGAAAACTATAGCAAAGTTAAACTCAAATACAAAACGCTTCTAAAGCATATTGAATTTGAAAGTAACAAATTTGAATCAGAAATAGTTGAACTAAAATCTGAAAATCTTCAATTGAAAAATAATTTAGAATCTACTCAACTAAACTCTGATTCAAAATCTGAACCATGCTCTAAAAATATTTTACAAGAGTATGACTATAGTTTCAGGAAGTTTCTAACTAAAAGCCTAGATAGAAGCAAAATGGCTTCAATGATCTATGGTATTAGCAGAAACTATAGAAAAGGTGTTGGATATAAATCTTTCTCTTATGAAGATTCAAATCCAAAATCTGTAGATAAACTGGATATCAAGTATCCTCCTTTATATTCTCAATTTACATTTGGTCACTTAAATGATATTAAACACACAAGTTCTAATCAGAACAAACCTGTGTTTAATAAATCTAAAGCTAATCAGAACAAGTCTTATGTTGAAAGACAGAAGTTCAGAAAAAGCTTTAAGGAAACTAACCAAAAAGAACCCAAGAAAATCTGGGTACCTAAGGATAAGATAATCTATGTTGCACACATCCTTAGCAGCAAAGTCAAGACTCCAGTCATGGTACCTGGACTCTGGATGCTCACGACATATGACGGGAAAAAGGTCTATGTTCCAAAGTCTGGAGCTTAGATCTGGAGGAGATGTCAAGTTTGGAGGGAATCAGAAGGGCAAGATAATTGGCTCTGGAACCATAGGCAATGGTAAACTTCCTTCCATAACTAATGTCTTCCTTGTTGAAGGGTTAGCTCATAATCTATTGTCCATAAGTCAATTAAGTGACAATGGTTATGACATAATCTTTAATCAAAAGTGTTGCAAAGTTGTTAGTCAAAAGGATGGCTCAATCCTCTTTAATGGTAAAAGGAAAAACAACATCTATAAAATTAGTCTTTCAGAACTTAAGGTTCAGAATGTTAAATTCTTTATGTCTGTTAATAAGGAGCAATGGGTCTGGCACAGAAGATTGGGTCATATTAATATGAGACGTATATCTCAGATTAATAAGCTTAATCTGGTCAGAGGACTTCCTAATCTGAAGTTCAACTCAGATGCTCTTTGTGAAGCATGTCAGAAAGGAAAATTTTCAAAATCATCTTTCAAATCCAAAAATGTTGTTTCAACTTCAAAACCATTAGAGTTACTTCACATTGATCTGTTTGGACCAGTGAAAACTGCATCCATCAGAGGCAAGAAGTATGGATTAGTCATTGTTGATGACTACAGCAGATGGACATGGGTAAAATTCCTAAAACACAAGGATGAGTCACATTATGTGTTCTTTGACTTCTGCAAACAAGTCCAAACTGAAAAAGATTTCAAAATTGTTAAAGTCAGAAGTGATCATGGTGGTGAATTTGAAAACAAACATTTTGAAAAATACTTTAATGAAAATGGCATTGCTCATGATTTCTCCTGTCCTAGAACTCCACAACAGAATGGAGTTGTAGAGAGGGAAAATAGAACTTTGCAAGAGATGGCCAGAACCATGATCAATGAGACTAACATGGCAAAACATTTTTGGGCAGAGGCAATTAACACAGCATGTTACGTTCAGAACAGAGTGTCTATTAGACCTCTTTTGGAAAAGACTCCTTATGAATTGTGGAGGAATAGAAAGCCAAACATTTCTTATTTCCATCCTTTTGGGTGTATTTGTTTTATGCTGAACACTAAAGAGAATCTTAAAAAGTTTGATTCTAAAGCACAAAAGTGTTTCATGCTTGGATATTCTGAACACTCTAAAGGCTACAGAGTAAAAAATATTGAGACATAGATTATGGAGGAATCTATACATGTTAGATTTGATGATAAGCTTGGCAATCAAAAGCCAAAGCTGATTGAAGACTCTGCAGATGGAGAAGTTATTCTCATAGAATCTAAGAAACCAGAGGTAGAGAAAGCTCAAGAAGAAGCTACGCCAGATGCAAATCCATTGGCTTCTCAGATGAATAACATGAATATTTCTGAAGAACCAACAGTTAAAGGATCATCCAGAATCAAAGCTTCTCATCTAGAAGAAATGATTATTGGGAAGAAAGATGACCCTATAAGAACAAGGTCTTTTATCAGATCATCTGGAACATCACTTCTTGGGTTGGTGTCTATTATTGAAACAACATCTGTGGATGAGGCTCTGAGTGACAATGATTGGATACTTGCAATGCAAGATGAGCTGAATCAATTTACAAGAAATGATGTGTGGGATCTGGTTCCTAGACCAAAAGGTTTCAACATTATTGGAACAAAGTGGGTATTCAGAAATAAACTAAATGAGCAAGGAGAAGTTGTTAGGAACAAAGCAAGGTTGGCAGCTCAAGGGTACAGTCAACAAGAAGGAATTGATTACACTGAAACTTATGCTCCAGTGGCAAGGTTAGAGTCTATACGCCTTCTCATTTCATTTGCTGCACAACATAACATCACTCTATATCAGATGGATGTTAAGAGTGCCTTCTTAAATGGAATTATAGAAGAAGAAGTTTATGTCCATCAACCTCCTAGTTTTGAAAGTGATAAATTTCCAGATCATGTTTTCAAACTCAAAAAATCTCTTTATGGTTTGAAACAAGCTCCCAGAGCTTGGTATGAAAGATTAAGTAATTTTCTTCTGGAAAAGAACTTTATCAGAGGCAAAGTGGACACAACTCTTTTCTGTAAAACATTTAAGAAAGATTTACTAGTTTGTCAAATTTATGTGGATGATATTATTTTTGGATCTACCAATATTATGCTGGGAAAGGAGTTTGCTTTGTCTATGCAGGCTGAATTTGAAATGAGCATGATGGGAGAACTTAGATTCTTTCTGGGAATCCAAGTAAATCAGACTCCAGAATGCACATACATCCACCAGACTAAATATGTCAAAGAGCTTCTAAAGAAATTCAATCTGAATGAAAGCAAATTGGCAAAGACTCCAATGCATCCTACAAGCACACTTGGTAAGGAAGAGGTGAGTAAGAAAGTTGATCAAAAACTTTACAGAGGTATGATTGGATCTCTCTTATATTTGACTCCTTCAAGACCTGATATTTTATTCAGTGTGTCTGTGTGCTAGATTCCAATCAGATCCTAGAGAATCTCACTTAACAGCTGTTAAGAGGATTCTAAGGTATCTGAAAGGTACTACTAATGTGGGTCTGTGTTACAGAAGATCTGATGAGTATAAATTAGTTGGATTCTGTGATGCTGACTATGCTGGAGACAGAGTAGAACGTAAAAGTACTTCTGGAAGTTGTCAATTTCTTGGAAGTCATCTGATCTCTTGGTTCAGCAAGAAGCAACCCACAATTTCACTTTCAACAACAGAGGCAGAATATATTGCTGCTGCTAGTTGTAGCACCCAGATGCTCTGGATGAAAAGTCAACTGGAAGATTATCAGATTTTTGAGAGTAACATTTATATCTTCAGTGATAATACTTCTTCTATATGCTTATCTAAAAACCCCATTTTACACTCTAAAGCTAAGCATATAGAGATTAAACATCATTTCATCAGAGACTATGTTCAGAAGGGAATTATCAATTTAAACTTTGTGGATACAGATCATCAGTGGGCTGATATCTTTACAAAACCCCTTGCTGAAGATAGATTTAAATTTATTCTGAAAAATATAAGTATGGACTTCTGTCCAGAATAAAATATTCATCAGATGAAATTTTTTTTCGGATGATAAATGTCTAAACTCTGAAGTATTTCTTCTTTTCAATTCTGTGTTTATTTATTTGTGTGTAAATCTGAACTAACAAGGCTCAGAGGATTTGAACGTTGCCTAACGTTTCATTTCTCAAAGAGTTTCAGAGGCACATGCAAGCAAACACGTGTAGCTCAGAATCTGGAAAGGTAGAGTGCACCATACTGAATTGACGTTTGAGTTATTGCTTTGAAAATCCAAAATCTCTTGATTTTCCCCCCTTCTGTCAGAATCTTAAATGCTTGATATGATTTGATTCCTTGCATTAATTGCTTGATATGATTATGTTTCACTTCATTCAATGCTTATGTGTACGAATGAAATCTTATGTCTTTTTGCATGCCCTAAAATTGCTCTATAAATTCTCACAACACTTCACAAATCACACTTTACACTCTTTTCACTTCTCATATGCATTTCTGTCTTCTCTATTGTTTCCATCTCATTTCAAAACCCAAAACCTCTCGTAAACCCAGACGTATCTCAAGAACATCAATGGCATCACCATCTTCAACATCTGCTCAGATGCAAACCTCAACTACTGCTGCATCTTCTCCAAATGTTCCTGCTTCATCTCAAACTGATGTTGTGTACAAGGCACCTGTGAGAACTCTTCTCACTCCAATCAAAGATCTTGAGGTTCTTGTGAGAACTTTGTGTATTTTGAATCCATTAAAGAAAATGGTTTTGATCTCTACCCAATCATCAAAAGTCAGAACTGGGAAAAGTATTTTGATAGGATGATAGGTCCTGTTTATCCAACATTGGTGAAGGAATTTTGGATACACGCTCAAGTTTGCCCTAAGTTCATTCATTCTTCTGTTCTTGGGAAGGAAATTGTCATCACTGAAAAGTTAATCTGACAACTACTTCAGTATAAGGAAACTGATGGAATCACAAGTATGGCTACTGCTCGTGTGGATTTGGATGACATTTTTCAAGAAGTTTGTGTTTCTGGGGAACCATCCAACAAGGTCAGAGATCTGAAGCCTGTTTACAGAATCTGGGCTAAGATTTTCATGAGTTCTATCTTTCATAGGAAATCTTCTAAATCACCAGATTATGTGAACTCAGAACAAATGTACTTCATGTTCTGTATGAGTAAAGGCAAGAAGGTGGATCTGCCTTATCTTCTGTTCAGTCATCTTCTGAACCATATCAAAGAAACAAGAGAAGAAGTAAGGGTTAAAGCTGGAAAGATCAGAAATTGGATCCCTATGGGAAGGCTGATATCAGACATTCTAACAGAGAATGGTCTTGTGAAGCATTTGACTGATGATGGAGTGACAGATGATCTGTCTTATGTTGTAGGATCTGTCATGAATGGGAACACTCTAAAAAGAATGAAGGTCATTTCAGAGCTTGCTGGAAAACCCAAGAAATTTAACTCTGAAGAAGTCAGCAGAAGGAGAATTCCTTTAGCAGATTTTCCTATGTTCAGTGCTGATGAACCTAGGAACATCATTCTGACATTCATTGTTGATTGCTTGAAGAATGGTATCCCTCTGCCTGCTAACATAGTTCAGAAGGAAGGAGAAGTACTGCCAAATCTTCTAAGAGAAAGGCGCAAGAAGAGGAAAGCTGATGAAGGATCTGTTGCACAGCCCAAGAGGAAAGCCTCTGATGCTGCTGACAAACCTGAGAAGGACAAGAAGCAGAAGGAAAATCCTCTAGAAGCTACCGTGGAAGAAATTAGAGAAACAATTCAACAGGTATTGACATCTGATCCCAAACCATTTGTACCTTCACTCTCACCTTCACCTCCACCATCCCCTCCTCAACCATCTGAACCTCAATCATCTGAACCCATTTCATCTCCTCACGCACATTCTCAACCATCTTCTGTTCAACAACCCTCTGAACCCCCTCAACAGAAATCCTATAAACAACAACCCCCTCAACAAACACAATCTGAACCACAACAACAACCATCTTCTGAACCACAAAAACAATCTGAACCACTCTCTTCTACTCAACCACCAGAAGAACCAACCATCCCAAATCCCGAACCATCTGTCCAACAACCATCTGAAGACATTCTGGATGTGCAACCAATTGCAACCATGTATGTCCTCTCTTCAACTTCATGTCATTCAACTAAATCATTTGATTTTGATGACTCTGAAGTCCCCTCTCCAACTAGCTTACATATTCCTGATCCTTATAAACCACTACCATCTGACCTACCTGCTTCTGACCACCCTCTTCGCTTCAAATTCAACTTCACAGATTTTATACCACCCTCATCTGATGTTGTTACATCAACACCATTTGATGGTGACACCTCTACCCCTCAATTCACCATACCACAAACATCTATACCACAACAATGTGAACCACAGCCATCCATACCCCAACCATCTGAACAACCACCATCTGAACAACCACCATCTGAACAACCATCATCTGATCACCCACCTCCTGACCAAAACCAAACACCTCCTGAACCATCACAAAAAGTCACCATAGAAGACTTCCTGAACCCCAAACCCAGATCAGATGTTTCTACTCTGTTCAAGAATTTCAAGAAGGAAATACGTATGGGGATTGCTTCTGTGGAGAAAGAGTGCATGGCTAGTATGGATCCTGCTGAATCTGAAGCTTCTTGGAACAGATTCATCTCTAAGTTCAACTCTACTGCATCTGACCTCAGAACACTTTTTGCTGATGATGCAAAGGCAAAGTTTGTTGAAATGGTCAGACAGACTCTGCTGAGCATTATCACAACCCCAGTGCTTCTTCTGGAAGATGCTCCTGCTGAAAAATCTGCAATTATAGAAGATACTCATGCATCTGACATGGAGATTGATCATCCTATGGCAACTGCATCTGCTTCTGAACCCTCTGCATCTGAGATGAAGACTGAGACTCCAGATGTTGTCCAAGAAGTCAAGGAAATCAGATCATGGATGATAAAACAGGAACATACTACTGAAGAGATCAAGACTTGGATGGCCAAGCAAGAAGAGTCCACTGCTAAGATTACTGATCTTCTGAACTTGATTGCTTCTCACCAGCCCTAGTTTTCCTTTTCATGTTTTTTGCATTCTTGTTTTGCACTTGTTTTCTGCTGTTCTATTTTCTATCATCTGTTGGTTGAACATCTTATCTGTTTTTTCTATTTTGATCTAAATGAATCTGGCTGTTATGTTTTTCATTTATGTGTTGTGTTTTTCTCTTCTTCTGTTATCTTTTCTGTCTTTAAAATTCTTTTTGATTATGACAAAAGGGGGAGAAAGAGAATTTGATTGTTCAATCCATAAGCAATACTAAAATGAAATTCAGACATTGTATTAATCTAACATTGAATCTTAAGACTTTCATATCTTATTATTTCATCTGACAAAAATGATCTGAAGTTACCCTGAGAATTACCCAACCAGACTCTGATCCTTGAAGAAAATTTGACTCTGATTCTGGAAGATACACCAGACTCTTCATTTTGAAAGAAATAATCAGACTCTAATTCTGGAAAGCATCCAAGCTCTAATTCTTTCTCTCAACAAGGATTTCTACCAGGTTCTGAAATATACTCAAGCAAAAAGGGAAGTGTTCTCTTCTATTAGAGTATTCATTTTTGGGGGAGATTCTTAATCTCAGGGGGAGTTATATATTTTATTTCTCTTTATTGAACAAAATTCCCTATGTTTTGTCATCATCAAAAAGAGGGAGATTGTTAGAACACAGATTGGTGTTTCTTTTATCTCTAAGTTTTGATGATAACTTTTATGGAATTTTGTAGTAAGAAAATGTACACTCTAAAATTTGTTCAAAGTGTTATTGTTTCAGGTATAAAATTAAATACTCTTAAAGAAGCAAAATACATAAGTACAAGAAACTATGCAAAGCTCTGAAGCATCAGATGCAAGACTATCAGAAGATTCTGAAGCGCTGCCAGAAGGATCTGAAGCAGAAGCTACAGAATAATCTGAAGGGTTAATAAAAGAAGTGTACAAAAGTTGAAAGCTTTGATCTAATCAGACTCTGAAGTTCTTTTCACTGCAAGATCAGAGGCTTTGGTAATCAGACTCTTATCATTAATATTCACGCTCAAAGCACATACTGCTGCATACTCTGATGAAGACTCTGATCAAGATTGAGACTCTGATATATTAAGATTCGATCATTTATCAAAGCTTTGAACATCTTAATCATTCTATCTCTGATCATCTTAAAGTATTTCATACCTTTAAAGCTTGCTACAAGTTCTGAAGTGCAGATTATGAAGACTTCATCCTGAAGGAAGCTTGTTGAAGAAGCTGTAAACTTGATTGGACGTGGTGCTACTTCCAAAGTAACCAACGTCTATTTTGTCCAAAGAAGTGACGTGGTGCAAATCCCAAGGCTTCTACAACCATACCTTTCCTGCAGAAAGCATATCTCTGCCCATACTTTTTGGTAATGAAAAGTCTTATAATCTAATATTATATTCAGCTGCACATCACTCAAAGCATTTGGAAAAGCTATAAAAGGAGAACTTCTACAACATTTTGAAGCTGCTAATTTACTACTCATCACTTGCTTATTGCTAGTTCACTCAGAAAGAAATACACGCTTGATTCATCAAAGAGAAAATCTCACAAAGATCTTATTCATTTGATCTCTCATAAAACTGTATAGTTTTTGTTGTACTTAATTTTAAGTGTAAACATCATAGTTGTGATACAGCTTATTAGAAGCATTCAAACACTTGTTAGTTTACATTAATTTGTAAGAAGTTCCTTAAGAAGACCAAGGTGTGGTCAGTAGTTCTTGAGAAGACTAAGACACTTGTTCTTAGTGCTTACTATTGTAATCAGTTGATCAATAGTGGATTAAGTCCTTGTGGAGAAAGGCAAATCATCTTTGATAAGGTGGACTGGAGTAGTTGAGTTCAACGAACCAGAATAAAAATCTTGAGTTGTTTTTATTGCCATTTTTCTTAAAACTCTTATTCAACCCCCCCTTCTAAGTGTTTTTCTCACCTTCAGTTGGCATCATAGCTCCGGTTCTGTTTGTGCTATCACTTAACCGTGACCAGAAAAGATCCAGTCGGAAAAACTCTTGATATTCTTGGTTGATATTATTTATGGCTGCTGAAACTTCAACATCCAACAAATATGAAGAGTCAGCAAAAAACCTCCCATGTTTGATGGAGAGAAATTTGATTATTGGAAAGATAGATTGGAAAGTTTCTTTCTAGGATTTGATGTTGATCTTTGGGACTTAGTTATTGATGGATATGTTCATCCCACTGATGGGAATGGCAAGAAAGTTGACAGAAAATCAATGACTGAGGAGCAAAAGAAGGAATTCAGAAATCACCACAAGGCTAGAACTATCTTGCTAAATGTTATATCTCATACTGAGTATGAGAAAATAACCAACAGAGAAACTGCCTTTGATATATTTAAATCCCTGAAGATGACTCATGAAGGGAACTCTCAAGTTAAAGAAACCAAGGTGTTGCACCCCAAAATTTGCCCTCACAATACAAGACTTTGTGTTCTAAGAAGGTTCACAAGGTTCACAAGTTCTCCAACAACTTGCATAACCTTTCATGAAGTTCATAAAGTCCACAAGCTACTTTATGAAGGTTCACAAGGTTCACAAGTCCCACAGTGCTTTCAATACCTTTCATGAGGTTCATGAAGTCCATAGGTTGCTTCTTGAAGGTTCACAAGGTTCACAAACTTCTCAACATCTACAATACCTTTCATGAGGTTCATGAAGTCCATAGGTTGCTTCTCGAAGGTTCACAAGGTTCACAAGATTCACAATGTTTACAAAGCTTTCCTAAGGGTCATGAGGTCTACAAAGCCACTTCATGATGTTCACAAGGTTCACAAGCTTCACAATACCTCCCATGAGTATCACAAGATATCTTATGAAGATTCACAAGGTTCACAAAGTTCACAATTGGTCAGAAGAGTTGACAATTCCCTCAGACAATGCACCTCCTAAGCAGTGCATCCAAAACTAGGGTTTTGACTTTAATCAGGCTAAATGGGCTTCCAAGACTTCAAGTGAGCTTCATAACATCTTATATGTGTATAAGAACCCCCATGTCAAGTTTCAAGACTTTTCTCAAAAGTTTGCTCAGTCAGATGATCAGATAAGTCAAAAGCAGTCAATGCAGTTAAAAAGTCAAACTGAGGTCAACTGTGGTCAAACCAAAGTCAAACTTCATGATTTTTTGCCAACATCAAGTATATGAAGTAAAATTCATCATTTTATCAAGGGTTGATCATGATTCATCAAGGAGATTCCAGATCATCAATAATCAGGAGTTTCTAAATTAGGGTTTCCTCAGTAAAAGTCAACTGAACTTTGACTAGGCATAACTTTCACATACTTCATCACCAAGTCTCCATCCAAAGCTCATTTTGAAGGAAATTGAATTCTCTACAACTTTGATGTTGAAGGTTAAGCCCAAAAATGCTTTATTTTAAAGATATGATCTAAGACATTATAGGTCATTTCAAAAGTCAACAAAAAGTCAACAACTTCAAAAGGGCATAACTTGATATTGGTAAATGATATGGACCTGAAACCAATGGGGTTGTTTAGAGGACTCTTCAAGCTTTCCAAAAAGTCCAAGAGCACCATCATACCTTTAAAATTGAGAGAAATGTGCCCTTGCAAAGTTGGGCAATTTTGTGATGGTTTATGTTGAAAATGGAGGCTTAGAAGTATTTCTTTCCAAATGGGCTGCCTAATTTATGACCCAATCCATCTCATAACATGGTGCACGACCCAATTGACCAAAATTCATCATTTTTATTATTTTTTATTTATTTATTATTGATTTAATTCATAAAAATCATTTTAAATAAATAAAAAATATAAAAATCTATTTTTGGGTGAAGATTTTGTTTCTAGAAATTCATAATCATTGATTGAATTAGAATGAGAAGGAAATCATGTGATCTCTCCCAAATTATTATTTTTTATTTATTTATTATTGATTTAATTCATAAAAATCATTTTAAATAAATAAAAAATATAAAAATCTATTTTTGGGTGAAGATTTTGTTTCTAGAAATTCATAATCATTGATTGAATTAGAATGAGAAGGAAATCATGTGATCTCTCCCAAATTATTATTTTTTATTTATTATTGATTTAATTCATAAAAATCATTTTAAATAAATAAAAAATATAAAAATCTATTTTTGGGTGAAGATTTTGTTTCTAGAAATTCATAATCATTGATTGAATTAGAATGAGAAGGAAATCATGTGATCTCTCCCAAATTATTATTTTTTATTTATTTATTATTGATTTAATTCATAAAAATCATTTTAAATAAATAAAAAATATAAAAATCTATTTTTGGGTGAAGATTTTGTGATCTCTCCCAAATTATTATTTTTTATTTATTTATTATTGATTTAATTCATAAAAATCATTTTAAATAAATAAAAAATATAAAAATCTATTTTTGGGTGAAGATTTTGTTTCTAGAAATTCATAATCATTGATTGAATTAGAATGAGAAGGAAATCATGTGATCTCTCCCAAATTATTATTTTTTATTTATTTATTATTGATTTAATTCATAAAAATCATTTTAAATAAATAAAAAATATAAAAATCTATTTTTGGGTGAAGATTTTGTTTCTAGAAATTCATAATCATTGATTGAATTAGAATGAGAAGGAAATCATGTGATCTCTCCCAAATTATTATTTTTTATTTATTTATTATTGATTTAATTCATAAAAATCATTTTAAATAAATAAAAAATATAAAAATCTATTTTTGGGTGAAGATTTTGTGATCTCTCCCAAATTATTATTTTTTATTTATTTATTATTGATTTAATTCATAAAAATCATTTTAAATAAATAAAAAATATAAAAATCTATTTTTGGGTGAAGATTTTGTTTCTAGAAATTCATAATCATTGATTGAATTAGAATGAGAAGGAAATCATATGATCTCTCCCAAATTATTATTTTTTATTTATTTATTATTGATTTAATTCATAAAAATCATTTTAAATAAATAAAAAATATAAAAATCTATTTTTGGGTGAAGATTTTGTTTCTAGAAATTCATAATCATTGATTGAATTAGAATGAGAAGGAAATCATGTGATCTCTCCCAAATTATTATTTTTTATTTATTTATTATTGATTTAATTCATAAAAATCATTTTAAATAAATAAAAAATATAAAAATCTATTTTTGGGTGAAGATTTTGTTTCTAGAAATTCATAATCATTGATTGAATTAAAATGAGAAGGAAATCATGTGATCTCTCCCAAATTATTATTTTTTATTTATTTATTATTGATTTAATTCATAAAAATCATTTTAAATAAATAAAAAATATAAAAAATCTATTTTTGGGTGAAGATTTTGTTTCTAGAAATTCATAATCATTGATTGAATTAGAATGAGAAGGAAATCATGTGATCTCTCCCAAATTATTATTTTTTTTTATTTATTTATTATTGATTTAATTCATAAAAATCATTTTAAATAAATAAAAAATATAAAAAATCTATTTTTGGGTGAAGATTTT
Organism: Lathyrus sativus; assembly: GCA_963859935.3. Lineage (NCBI taxonomy): Eukaryota > Viridiplantae > Streptophyta > Magnoliopsida > Fabales > Fabaceae > Lathyrus > Lathyrus sativus. Next base: position 471,026,769 of record OZ012738.1, read on the forward strand.
GTTTCTAGAAATTCATAATCATTGATTGAATTAGAATGAGAAGGAAATCATGTGATCTCTCCCAAAATAGCAAGCACTCATGATCAAATATTTGAAATTTATACAATGATCTTTTTGAATATTTTTTGGATCAAATATCCACACAACACATCAATGTTTCTGACCTAAATCCATCACACATATATACTAAGCACAAACATAACCTTAGAGAGGAATTTTGCAGCAGCCTAAAGGTAAGATCAAAAGCACAAAAATCTTTCAAAAAGTCATATTCGGGTTCTCAAATTCAGAGCATTGCAAGGTATTTGGAAGACATAGCAAGCTTCCTTGGACTCTTCTGATCATAAATCATCATCCATATGCATCATATACGCACCCAATTGCTCAACCCGAGTTCATCTTGACCTTGAATATTTTGTTTTCGAATCCATTGATTTATCATGTTTAAACTGTTTTTGATTGTTGTAGGATGTTTAGAATGAACTCTAGAACGATTCTGGGTGGTTCAATTGGATTTTCATTGCAGGAACAAGAATTCACCATGATTAGGGTTTTCGGCCCTCTTTAGGGTTTCACGATTTTCAAATGATAAATGGATTTGAAAAACATAGGACGATTGAAAAACTCAGTAGCAATACAATGGTGCAATCAATTTTGTGAAATTTTGCCGTTTGGATGAAGTTTGTGTTTCGCAGGGTGGAAGAACTCGTAACAATATTCGTAGGAGAAAACGTTGCAAAATCCGCAGGTAATGGGAGGAAGAAGAAGGCCAGTTCGCGCCTGTTTTCAAATTCAAATTTTATTAAAAAAATAATATGAATTGTTCCTGGATATATTTCACAATTGTATGCTTAGCCGGATGGTTGTTGTGCTTCTTGGAAATCAAGCTGGCCTGGGTTCAAACCTCAGCCAGGTAAGTTTCCGCTTTTTTTTTTCTTTCCTTTTATTTGATTTAAATATTATAATATTAAAAATTAAATATATTATGTATATTTCTCAATAATAAATAAATAATAATAAAATATGTCTGTTTTCTTTAATTTTAAAAAATATGTTTTTTTTTTCACAAATTTTGTTTCTATATTTTATGTCTAAATTGTAATATGTATAAATTAGAAAATTTTTGTATATAACTAAATCCTATTTTTTTTATATAAACCCTAAAAATTTATTTCTCATATAAACCCTAATTTCATAAAACTCTAAAAATATTTTTTAATACAAATCTAATCCTATTTTTTTTTATGTTATATAATTATTATGTATGTATGTTTACTATAATTCTTACAATTTTTTTGTAAATATACTTATAAATATTTTTTTACATAACTTTAGTTTATAAATAATTGTGCTTATAATAATTAGATTTTTGTAGTAACTTCATGATTAAAATATAATTTAATAATTTGTAAATTAAAACAATTGTTTATTCATATTTGTTTTTTTAGTTGATTATATTAAAAAATTGTTAATTTCTTATTATTATAATATTTGGATTAATTCTGTTTATTCTTATTTACTAACCCATTTATATTCTAATCATGCTTATTATTTTGTTAAATATTGCTTACTAACCCCCTTTATTATTTATTATTGCTTATTTATATTTTATTTAATTATTTTGCTTATTATTTTGTAATTGTTTCTTGGATGTAAAGTTGTTTAATTATTTAATTATTATTATGGTTAGTAATTAGGGAGTGTAACAACATGTATGTAATATTAAAATAAATTTAGATCACTTTTAAATAAAGATAATTAAAATAAACACGTCACACACGTAAGTCGATTTTAATCGCCGTCTCACTTCCTAAGGATATCCCTCAAGTTGCCTACGAATAATGGTTAAGTGGGGTGTATAAAGCAAGTCCCTCAAATAGAAAAATCATCAAAGTCCCTTATGGTTGCCTTTACGAATCGAGTCCCTTTCGAAAAATGATGATGGTCCCTTATATGTGCTTATTACATCCCACAATGGCCTTCAAAGTCAAATTGTCCCTCACATGTCCCTTAACATCCAAAGTAAGGACTACCTACTCCATTATAGTAGGGATAGTCTTACTAAAGGAAAGAATAAAGAATAAGAAAGACCTTTAAACATTAGGGTAGGTTACTCCTAGGTGCTTGCTCACTTCAAAACTGTTTCACACTAAAACAAATTTTCAACAAGTTTTCAAACAAGTTCTTAACACATCCTTACATGGATTATTTATTAACTATTCTGAAAATTTTCTATTCACACACTACAATTTCAAAACAATTCAAAAGTGAGCTTAAGTACCTAAGAGCCCATGGATAACCATGGATGAAAAGGGTGCTAACACCTTCCCTTTTCATAACCTACCCCCCGGACCCAAAATATTCTCTAAGGTCTTTCCTGTTCTTTTATAACCTTTCCTTATGGATAAAATAAAAGTCGGTGGCGACTCTTGCTATCCGCAACATTGTTTAAAGTCAGTTCTCCCACCGTGTTACACAAGGCTCTGGCGCTGATCCAGAAGTATGAAGCTTTCAAGATGGAAGAATCTGAATCTATTGAAGCAATGTTTTCCAGATTTCAGATTCTCACTGCTGGCCTAAAGGTTCTGGACAAGGGTTACTCTACAACAGATCATGTCAAGAAAATAATCAGAAGCTTGCCAACCAGATGGAGACCCATGGTCACTGCTCTGAAGCTGGAAAAGGATCTGAACAAGATTACGCTAGAGGAACTAATCAGTTCTCTAAGGAGTCATGAGATTGAACTAGAGGAAGATGAGCCTCTAAAGAAAGGTAAGTCAATTGCTTTAAAATCTAATAAATCTGTTAAAGCATTGCAGGTAATAGAAAAAAGCTCTGAAGAGTCTGCTTCTGAAAATGAAGAAGAACTATCCTTGCTGTCCAGAAGAATCAACAAATTCTGGAAGAATAAGCAAAGGAAGTTCAAGAACTTTAGGAAGTTCTCACCTTCAGGAAGTACCTTACCTTGGCCAACCAGCTACACTTGAATCGAGGCATCTGCCTAAGTGAGATGATT